>JAYEVB010000122.1:0-29055 GCA_036346415.1 Raddia guianensis | reverse complement strand
AGCCTCAAAGCAACCGCCGAGGTCCACAACGCTGAAAAAGGCAAACCACACCAATCGATGAAGTGGACCGAGGTCTCCATCTCCTTCTTCGTGAGGATTGCCCCACCGATGACTAAGCCTCACGGCTCCCATTGGTGGTCGCCCGACCATCGCGAACGCCAGAGTTGGCCGAGTCTTAGTTGACGGCGGTGCGCTGGACTTGTTAAGCAAAGGTCTTGACGAGATGCGCATTCCTCGCCCAAGTTGAAGGAAGTCGCTATGCCCTTCTACGGATTGTCCCGGAGAAGCCGCGTCGCTGGGGCAGTCGCCCCGACCGCCACCTTCGCAACCCGAGCAACTTCCGGATGAATTGATCACGCTTGACATGGTCGATTTCCATCCGCCACAACGCGATTCTCGGGCCGCCATCGCCAGTAAGTTCATGGTCAGAACTCCACCACGCCACTATAGCGTGAAGATACCAGTCCTAACGGTGTGATCACGGCCAAGGGCAATTACAAAGCCGCCCGATTGCGACGAAAGCGCTCCTCGCCTCGTCGACCAGCCCGCCACAGTAGTCCCGATGTTCCAGAGACCAAGTCTCAAGACGCCCTAGGGTCACCCTTCACCTGGGGAGAGACTAAGGAAGTTCCACCGCTTTTGACGTAAACTTCCAAGATAGCTTCACTTGAGGGCCAACCCGACCCCAAATAGGAAAGCGAGCTCATTGCCTTCCTCCGAGCTAATGCAGTGTGTTTGCTCGAGCCATCCGACATGCCCGAGTCCCAAGGAGGTCATCGAGCACAAACCGGTCAGTCCGCCGGATAAAAACCTGTTCGCCGAAGCTTCGCTGAATTCGCCAGGGATCATCAAAGATCGCCTGGCAACCGCACGCCGGGTTCATCCGCGGTTGACCACACCGAGTGGTTAGCCAACCCCGCCATTGTAAAGAAGAAAGGCGGAAGTGGAGGATGTGTCAATCACACGATTCAACGCCGCTTGTCCTAAGGACAATTTCCCACGTCAGATTGAATAAATTGGTCGATGCAATCGCGATGCCCAGCTTTTGAGTTTTTAGATGCTTATCTGCTACCACCAAATAAGCATCTCCGAGGATGAAGAGACGATCGCTTCATCACCCCTTCGCACTTTCTCGCTATAATGACCATGTCTTTCGTCTCACAAGCAATGTCAAAGCTAATGCTCCAGCAGCTTAATGGAGAAGACCTTCTAACAATACGAAAAAACTCGGAGGTCTATGTCGACTTACATAGTTGTAAAGAGCAAGTTTGTTCCAGATCATGTAAAAGACCTCGCCAAGACTTTTCAGAATCTCACCAGCATCGAATAAAATTAAATCCAGAGAAGTGTACCTTTGGTGTTCGATCCGAATGTTGCTCGGTTATGTTATTGATTCGCAAGGTATTTCGCCAACCCCGAAAAATCGAGGCTATTGAAAATATGCGTGCTCCAACCACCGCCAAGGAAGTACAGAGCCTCATCGGGCGGATGGTCGCTCAAGTGTTTATTTCCGTCAAGGCTAACGCGGGTCGCCCTTCTTTAACGCCTCGCAAGCACAATGGTTTCGAGTGGATGAAGAGTTTATAGATCCTTTCAGATCCGGGCGATACCGCCCAACCCTCCCGCCTTGACTACCCCGCTGCATGGCGAAAGCAGCTCCGCCGTATTTAGGTTGCACGCCACAAGCGGTGGCGCGGTCTTGACGGGTCGAAAGGGAAGGCATACAATGACCAATCTATTACGTGAGCGAGGTACTTCACGGATCAAAGGAGCGCACCGAGGTCCGGTTGCTCTACGCTTTGCTCATGTCCTCCAGAAGCTTCGCCACTATTTTCAAAGATCAAATATCGGGTCCCAACCACGCTCCTCCGGGAGAAATCCTACGGAACAAGGAATCTAGCGGACGATAGCTAAGTGGGCAATGGAACTAATGTAGTTTGATCCGTTATTTGTCGCCCAATCGCTATTAAGTCACGTGTCCTAGCTGACTTTGTCGCTGAATGGACTTGCTACCCAAATCCCGTGAAGCCCCCGAGCAACCCGATGAACCCCTTGACCATGTTTTTGATGGCTCACAGACCGAAACTCTGGGGCTGGTTTTGTTCTCATCTCCCTAAAGGAGAGCAACTCCAAAGATTCTATCCAACTACACTTTGCGGCGACCAACAACGCCGCAGAGCACGAGGCCTCCTCGCGGACTAAGAGCGCAAGTCGCCGTGTCCAACGACCGATCGTGAAGGAGATTAACAAATGGTCATCAACCGTGAACAAGGAGTATTAGTGCCGCGATGACTCAATGGCGCTGATACTTGGTTGAAGTGAGGAAGTTGGAGCGCACTTTCGATTTTCGAGGTGCTTTCGTTCTGTGAAGGACAACTCCCCGGTCGACCAGCTATCCAAGTATGGATCCTCACGAGAATCGCTTCCGGCAGGGTGCTCGCCGAGCACCTTCACAAGCCCTCAATCACGCTCCTCGACGAGGAAACAGAGACAGTGGTGCTGCTCCGTTATCGAGCAGTGTCGCTGGATCGACAACGCCATTTGTCCGGTGACCTTGCGATGGGACCTCGCCGACGACGGCCGAAGCTGCCCCGCTTATAAGGCGTGGCCGCTCCATACAAGCTTGGGATTTGCATCTCTTACCGCCGAGGTGCTCGGGAGTTCTTCCAAGCGCATCTCGCAGCAGAGGGTGTGTTCCTTCTAGGGACATACACGAGGGTGCTCGTGGCAACCACGCCTTCGTAACTCGGGTCGGCAAAACGCTTCACATGGGCTATTATTGGCCCACCGCTACAAGATGCTCGGGATATCGTGACTAAGTGCAAGGCTTGTCAATTTCATGCCCGGAAGGCACACAAGCCCGCCCAAGAGCTCCAAACAATCCCCCTATCTTGGCCTTTCTCCACATGGGGTCTCGATCTGCCGCCCGCTCCCTAAAGGGTACAAGGGCTATACACACCGTTGCCGCCATAGACACTTTTACAAAGTGGATTGAGGCAGAGTCGTGGTTCTTCTTCACGCCAAAACGGTTGTTCGCTTTTTCAAAAGCAACGTGGTCACGCCGCTTTGGGATTCCCCACAAGTTGATCACGGATAACGGTACCTAGTTCGGGTTTAGCTATTTCGTGAATATCGCGAATACCGGGTACTAAGGTTCTTTGGCCTCGTGGCACATCCACGAGCAATGGAGCAATGAAATAGCTAACGGACAGATAGTCCAGTGGTATTAAACGGCGGTATTTGCTGCTCTCAACGAGCACAACAAGGTTCGGGTTGACGGTTCCTTCCGTCCCCCGGCAGCTTCAGACTACGGCTAGTCGGCGACGGGAAACTCCTTTCCAATTGGTCTATGGTGCGTAAGCCATCCCGCCTCACCGGTTGTACTCGCTCTCAAGACGAGCTCGGTCAACTTAGTTGACGATGAGCAAGAGCGCCTCGATCTCGATCTCCTCAAGGCACACGCGACTCAGCATTAAGTCGTAATGGCGCGCTACCAGAAGATCTTCACGACGCCGCCAAGCCGGGCCGACCAAGGGTTTTGAAGGCGGGCGACTGCTCGCGCCGGTCCAGAACTTGTCCAAGGCCAACAAGCTAACTCCTCGCTGGGAGGGCCCGCTCACTGGCAAGCTTTACCGCCGCCCGGGCTGTTCACCCGCTATGGAGGACGGGAGAGCCGACCAGACTTGGAACATCGACCACCTTCATAAGTTCTTGTGTAGGTCTTCGCTTGTTTGCTTAGCCTCGCTTTTGTCAAACTCGCGCCTTTAGTTCGCTCCAAGTCTCTGCACCATGTAAAGTTCAATCCAATTTTGGTGAATTCTCGCGCCTCTCGCGCTTTTTTTTCACTTCTTGTCTTTCAAGACTACCTCATTCTCTCTCGTAACACTTGATGGTGCCTCGGCCTTGCGAACTCTTGGCTCCGCAATCTTAAGGATTTTTCCTCACCCGTATCTAGTTTCGATAAGTTCCTAATCTCGTGGTTGCGTAACACGGCCTTCCACCTCGCGTTAAGTCTCGCTCGAAGCCCTCCGCGCAGAGGCACTTACCGCTGGCACGACCACTTGGCAAAGCTCGCTCGAAGCCCTCAGCCGCAGAGGCACTTTCCTTGTTCGTTACTTCCTGAATCGCCACCTTACGCCAACGAAAGCGACTATGGAATACATAGAACAAGGTACGGTGTCGCTTTTTTCTTCTACGCGACGTGTTTCGAGTTCGCAAACTTAGGTTCTCGAGCATCGTCTGCACGGGGCTAGGGTGTCGCTTTTTCTCTTGTGCACTGCTCGGGTTCGCAAACTCGTGTTTCCGAGCAGATGCACAACGGGCCGGAGTTAGGCTAAGCGCCACCGGTTTTCTTAAACTTCCTAGCTGCCGTCATTTCTCTTAGTTTCGCTCGTTTGTCTTTTTTGATGCTCTTTCTTTGCAGAAAAAAGGGTAAGTCTTATTAACAAAATTTGCAGGTACAAAAGTCCTTTCGGATTACAAATTTCTACACCTACCTAGAAGCGAAGTTGTCCTTGAGCTCCTCGATCGCTTCCTTGAGGCGAGGACTTCCCTTGGGCTTTGAACCTCTTTGGCCTCACTGGAGATGATCGCTTCCTCCTTGTCGCTTCCTCGCCTGCCTCCGCTTTCCAAGACGGAGAGCCTCGACCTCTTCGGTCTTGGCCTCAGCTGGTCGGTCGAGCCTCGCCTGGCCGACTCGCCGCCGACGGTCTTGAGCTGCTCGGCCCAGCCTCCTTAACCTTCTTCTCCGCAGTGATCGCCTCACCGCCATCCCGCGATCTCCTCGATCTCTTCCCGTGAAGCCCACAGGTTGAGATTTTAGCCTGAGTCCCGCTGGATGTCTCGCTTCCTCCTTGGTGAGCCGAGCCTTGAGCTTGGTTTCGCCATGAGCTGGTTTCACGGTGGACGCGCAAGAAGCCGCTCTTCAAGCCACTTCAGGCGCCTGGATTCTCCTCGCATGTGCTCGCTTTCACGGCTCAAGGCCTCGGCTCCTCGGCTTCTTCAAGAGCCTCAGAGAATGCCTCTTCGCCGCCTTGGCCTTGAGCTTCTTCGCTGGCTTTCAAATCCGCTTTGGGCTGGCCAGCAGAGCGCCCGCCCGGATGCCTCGTTCGAGATGCTCCTGAGGATGCCACACGGCGTCTGCTCGATGGTGATACCATCCTCGAAGTTCCGCCATGGTATCCTCAAGACCCGAGGGAGAAGATCAAGTCAAAACACTTTATGATAATACGCTTGATCCAACAAGGTTTGGTCTTGAGTTCACCTTGCTAAGCCGATGCTTCAACTCATGGGCGCAGCGGTCCTCGAGGCCATGCGCCACGAAGCCCTGGCCAGGCGGGATGAGACGGAGCGTTGTTCCTGCTGCAGCCTTTGTTCGCCCTTCTTCTTGCGGGAGCATCGCCTTCCCGGAGCAGGGCAACGGGCGAAGCGCTTTCTCCGCCCTCTCTCTCTTCCTTTTTTCTTCCGCCCGAAAGTTCGGCGAGGCCGAGCTACTCACTGGTGGCGCTGCTGTTTCCACAGTGGTGACGACTTGCACGACCTGCTCGGGGCTTTTTCTGCTCTCGGCGGCCGGAGTTTCACCGCCGCTGACACGAAAAGTTAGCTTCCCGCGAACACACGTGCGTAAGCGCCGATTCAAAGGATCGTCGCAACTCAAACTAAGCGTAGCAATTGATTTGACTCAGAATCAATAAGGATAGAATCGTTAGTAATATAAGCCCAATCGGCTTTTGAAATAGCCAGATCAGGTTTTCTATAATCGATCATGAAAGATCCGATTATAGTTTCTATCGGCTTTATGTCCGATAGAGCGAATAATAATCAAATTTTAAGCTCTTATTTCTTTTTGGTATTTTTGGTATAATATCAGCAATAAACCCTAAAATCAATATATCGGATTTAATCAAGAGACAGATCGAATAGATTGGTCTGGCCAAGACAGTATTCAAATCTAAATCTAGATACAGAACCAATAAACCGATTTAGAGATGAAAGCTGATGGGGGTAGACGTAATACAGATCGGTAAATGTTCACACAAGCAGAAACCCTAAACATGGCATATACAAGATCGATTGAACGAGACAGTTGCACATATCAAATCCGGGAAAAAGCATGTGAGATATCTGACAATCGGTATTACAGGATAAACACACATTACAGATCGATTAGATCGAGACAGTGCAATATGCGAGAACATGTTAAAGATCGGTAAATCCCGAGACAGTCTAACATGGTTTGTGTCGACGGTTGAGATATCGATCTCAAGTCGCTAAGGTTCTTGAAGATTGAGATAGGAGACACGCCAAACAACCACTTAACAACAAATAACAGGAGACAGTAGTTTTTATCCCGTTCAGCCTCTCTGGGAGATAATAGCCCCACGCCCAAATTTTTCTTATATATCGTAGATGAATACAGAGATGGCTCGACGAGACTAACAAGTCTCGCGAGATTATGGTGTGCATGCCAAGAGTATGCAAAAAGTAATCTTAGATGCCGATGCGCCTAAGTCGTCCCTCTATACCGTAGGGGCTTGTTTATATAGTGTTGATGAACCGACCTACCAAGGATAATCGGGTCGGGCTAACTACGAGATCGAATCTAACTCATACATGCCAAATACATCCCGAGGTAGATAAGGTATACTCCAATTCTTGGGGATCACGACTTTATTCCAATCCGGAAACTAACGTCCGGTCTTCACGTAGTCAGCAGTAACTCTTGTTCGAGTAGGACTCAAACACGAATCCTAGGTCAAGACGCACCGTGCCGCCCAAGAAGTTGTTCGGCAGATGCACAAGGGCCTCGATAGAACCTTCTAGGGAGCCGGGCCCCGTAGGTTGCTCTCGAGTGGGCCGCAGGAGTGGGCTATGGCAATGGGCCGTGATTTTATCCCCGATAGCCTAGCCCCGAGACTCAAGTGGAAGGACTCACTAGAGTGGGGTCATCCTCTTGAGACTCCAAGTCACAAAGAGGGTATTTTTCCTGCTACAAAGACATGCAACAAAGCATCAACAGGTTAGGTTCAACCGAACAAGACTTGTTCGGGACCGAGCAAACCCACCTGCCCGAGCAACTCACAGCATCGAATGTGGAACGACACCGTCCGAGCAGTAGTACCCAACCTCGATACGTAAATCGGAAGAAGTGAGAGGATTCATCTCCTGAGGCTGAACGTCATCAAGGAGGGATTGATTTAGTAGTGAAGAGCGCATCACCGATCCCAGAAGATCGACCTTCCGGAGAATGAACATAGCAAGTCACGAGACGGACTCGTGTCGCTGCATCCGTGTATGAAGATACCTAGGAAAGCATGAGCGAAAATAGGAAACCACCTCCTGCCAGAGCTTGCCCGAGGAAATAGAGATTGCGCCTCGAGCGACGCTATGCTCAGAGCGAAGGTGATGTGCCCCCGCACGAGATCGAAAAGCTAGGAGCGCATAATGCATACGAGGGGAAGGTGACTCACCCCGAGCGAGAGCTCGCCAAAGGAACTAGGTAAAGAACCACCCCGAGCACGGAGCTCTTTAAAGGGACCGTAGTACGACCAGCTAAGACGCACTGGTTGGAGCCTCGCGCCCGGCAAGAGCTGCCCGGCGAGGTGATCCACCTCGAGCACGGAGCTCGTCATGGGACCAGATGCGAAGCTCCGGCGAAGAACCGCCCGGCGAGGTGAATCACAACCCGATGCGCCAGAGCCGCAAGAGAACGGTGAGATCAACGCTTACCCATGACGTATTCCTTACGCATGCTGTTAGCGTTGTCTTGGTAAGTGCGTAACCGACGCTTGAGTGCCCGCTATGGCGAGAATCGGCTTACGATGGGCATGCCCGCTATGGCGAGAATCGGCTTACGGCAAGGTGACTCACTGGTGGCGCACTATCTTGACTTAGCCGAACCGTGAAGGTCAAGACCGCAAAGGCGAGAAATCATACGTGGGTGAAGTGAATCAGCCCCGGCATGCGCGAGCAAACTCGGAAGAGAGGGATGTAGACATCGGCTTTAAGGGAAGCTCGAACCTCGCCACGACCATCACCGAGTTTGATGTTCCCTGCCTCGTATTCCCCGTGATAAGACAAACAAGAAACGAGCCAAATAAGGGAAAAAGAGAGCAAGAACAGGCTCTAAGAAGAGCAAAGCGAAGTTTTAGAAAACACGCAAAGATTTACCTACCCAAGACAAGACATAATTTTTTCCGTACATCCCCGATAGCGTTAGTGTCACCGCGAATGCGTAACCGACGCTAGAGTGCCTGCTATGGCGAGAATCGCTTACGGTGGGTGGACTCACAGGTGCATTGCCCGGACACCAGACGAAGGACGAGTATGGATAAAAAGACGCAGGCGACAAGTGCAGCCTCACAGGACTAAGATCGCTAACCGTGGAAGGCGACAGACCTTAGCCGCAGTAAGACGCGCGAGGCGAATCTTATCCGCATGGACCTGCAGCGCTGGTGCCGCTTTTGGTGGGTGCGGAACCAGCCCAGAGTGCCCGCTATGGCGAGAATCGCTTACGCGGCATGCCCGCTATGGCGAGAATCGGCTTACGGCGGCGTAAACTCCTGGTGCACCACTTCGTTAACCGGAGCCGCATGTGTTGTCGCCAGAAAAAGACATGCTCAGACGCTGGGAGCGCTACAGAGCGAAGACCAACGAGGTTTTGGAAAACTAACGCTAAGGAAAGGAACTGAAAACTGAAACTGCATCGGCTGCCGAGATTCAGCTCAAGTCCCAATCGACCGAGGAGAGGCAGCCTCCGAGGAGCCGGCCGAGCAGCTCAAGACCGCCGAAAGCAGCTTTTGAATCAGAAAGCGAGAGTCCTGACCGAGAAGTTGAAAGCAGCTTTTCCCGCAAAAAGAGAGCAAAGAAAAGACAAGGACAAACAGAAACCAAGAGCAAGGCGAATAGCCGCTAGAAAGTTTTAAGAAAAACCGTAGAACGCTTAGCCTAACTCCCAGCTTCACAGTAAACCGCCGAGGACCTGAGTTTGCTAACTCGAACTCAACAGTGCACAAGAGAAAGAGCGACGCCTCTACCCTCGCAGACGGACGACGACGAAGACCTGAACTTATGCGACTTCGAGCACGCAGCGTAGAGAGTTAGAGCGACACCAGATCCTCGACGACTCTGCTCCAGAACTACTCGTTAACGAAGTTAGGCGATTCCGGGTAACCGAACAAGGAAAGTGCTCTCGCCGGAGGGCTTACGAGAGCAGGCTTTACCAAGTGGTTGTGCCGTGAGCGGTAAGTGCTCTCCGCCATGAGGGCTTACGAGAGCAGGCTTAGCCGTGAGGCTAGATGCCGTGTTACGCAACTCTGAGTGTAGGAACTTGTTGAAACCAGATACGGGCAGGAAAAACCCTTAAGATTATGGAGCCAAGAGTTCGCAAGACCGGGCACCATCAAGTGTTACCAGAGAGAAAGAGTAGTCCGAGAAGACAAGTGGTGAGAAGGGTCGCAGGGGTCGCGAGCATTCACCGCCAATGGGTTGAACTTTACATGGCAGCCCCGAGAGACTTGGACGAACTAAGGCGCGAATTTGAGAAAAAGCGCCGGTTAGGAAACGAAGACCTACACGAGGAACTTACGGCCGGGTCGATGTTCCAAGCGCTGTCGCCTTCTCCGCTATCCATCGCCAGCGAAAAGCCCCAGATCCGGAAGGAGTTTTGATCCAGCCCGAGCACGGAGCTCATCGCGAGATCAGACGCTGGCCCGGCGAAGAGCTGCCCGCTGAAGAGATCCAGCCTCAGCAAGGAGCTTGTCGCGGGATCAGACGCTGGCCCGGCGAAGAGCTGCCCGGCGAGGAGATCCAGCCGAGCACGGAGCTCGTGGCGGGATCAGACTTGCGCCAAGGGCGAAGAGCTGCCCGCGCTGAAGATATCCAGGCCTCGAAGCGCGAGCTCGTCATGGGATCAGACAAGGCCCGGCCAAGAGCTGCTCAATGCTGAAGAGATCCAAATTTCGAGCATGGAGCCGGGGACCAGATCTCGAAAGGCGATCAAGATCAAGGGATCGATCCGATCCGGCAGGGAAGAGACATCCGCCTCTTCCGAAGTCGAGTCCTCGTGGAGAATCTCCTCGTCGCCGATAGAGTTCGACATGCTCGACCATGAAGTCCCCACGGACGGCGCCAAATTGCCGACGGTTGAGATATCGATCTCAAGTCGCTAAGGTTCTTGAAGATTGAGATAGGAGACACGCCAAACAACCACTTAACAACAAATAACAGGAGACAGTAGTTTTTATCCCGTTCAGCCTCTGGGAGATAATAGCCCCACGCCCAGCCTTTCTTATATATCGAGATGAATACAGAGATGGCTCGACGAGACTAACAAGTCTCTACGAGATTATGGTGTACAAGCTTAAGAGTATGCGACAAAGTAATCTTAGATGCCGATGCGCTAAGTCGCCCCCTATACCGTAGGGGCTTGTTTATATAGTGTTGATGAACCGACCTACCAAGGATAATCGGGCCGCTAACTCACGAGATCGTGAATCTAACTCATACATGCCAAATACATCCCGAGGTAGATAAGGTATACCCAATTCTTGGGGATCACGACTTCTATTCCAACTGGGAAACTAACGTCCGGTCTTCACGTAGTCTGCGTAACTTTGTTCAAGTAGGACTCAAACACTAATCCTAGGTCGTTACGCACCGCGCCCCAAGAAGCTGTTCGGCAGATGCACATGGGCTCGATAGAACCTTCCAGTGAGCCGGGCCCCGTAGGTCGCTCGAGTGGGCCGTCAGGGAGTGGGCCATGGCAATGGGCCGTGATTTTATCCCCGACAGTTTGTATACATGAGATCGAATTGATGCAGCCATGCATACGGGTTACAAGGAGAGAATCGATTATTCCATCGAGATAGCCCTACCTGCGAGTTGAAACCTTTCGACGATGTCGAACGGGTTCGAGAGAGTATTTTGTGTATTGATAGTTGTGTGTATTCTACCGAGACTTAAAACCCTATTTATAGTGTTACAAAGTCGATACCGATACGACCTGCGTAGCGCTTCTGATCAAATCGTATCTCTTCCGAATTCATGTGCCTATCGGTATTCTTCAACATATCTTCCCCTTCGGTGAGGCAGCCCATTTTCGATTTGGCCCAACATATTCGGTCTCCTTTGAATATCTGATTTTCTGCCAAATTTGGGTGTCAACATATGCCCCTAAGTTTGGCAATGAAGATTTTCATTAGCCGAACTTCTTGTGGAAAAATCGGATTTACCATATCGGAACACTTCACAATCTTATCATTCATCACTTCTGACCCATTCCAAGGACACGCGTCAGCCCAGCAGACAATATGGGCCATAACTGCAACACCGAAAAGCGCGGTAAAACCCTAGTTTTTATCACGGCTATAAATAGCGCACCATTCGCTGTCATTTTCACAGTCTCCTCCTCTCTCACGTCTCTCGCATCGGAATTTCCGGAGCCCCAGCGATCAGCGAGCAATCATCACCCAATCGGCATCATGTCTCAGGCACTCTTCAAATGCTCAAGTACGGAAGCTCTGTATTCTTTGGGACCGATAGGGGAAAGGGATCCATCAGACTTCATATACCACTCCGTAGGGAGGCTTCCATTATTTGCCGATAAGCTTAGTGCCAATAGTTGGAAATCGGCTTTTAGAGCTTGGCCTAGTCCGATCAAGGGATACAAAGATTGGCTTGTTCGGGTTTACGACCAAAAGCAAGAGCAATGGGATGAACTAGGAATAACCGATGCCATTCTGCTTTCCCTATTCCCACCACCAGCAGACGAGCAGTTCATGGCCGCATCGGCTTACTTCTAGTGCGATACCGCAAATGCTTTCCTTTTTCCGACTGGACCAATCACTCCCACACTTCTGGACGTAGCCATGTTGACCGGTCTTAACCCTGATGGCGAAATGCTATCGGCTTTTGACCTAACTGCCACCTTGAAGTTGGTACCAGAGAAGAATTTCGGCTGGCAACGCTATATCAGTACTCACCAGAAAACCGATGAAGTGGATGACGAAGAGCACGTTGCTTTCTTGAATATGTGGCTCGATCGGTTCTTCTTCTCATGTCACCACCAGCCCAAGCAAGGTATACCAAGGAGTAGCCAAGCATTGGCATCGTGCCAAAACTAGCAATCGGAAATATCTCGCTAGAGCTACCTACAGTGATGATGCATGAGATCGTGGAAGGTCTCGCCACCAAAAGCTAAACACTCGGCCATAATCTCTATGACCATTCCGGTTTATCGGGTTATTCCTCAAGCTCCATATATACAATTCTCTTGGTGAACTAGACTTCGATCTGCAATTTCCAAGCGAGAATAAATCCGATAAGATAAATCGGCCATGCAGATCCTATGGAGAGATGGTATCAATCAACTGCAACCGCCGACGCCTCAATCAGGACGATCTTGCTAATTCTTTAGCTGCCCTCTTCACAATGTCAGAATCGGAATACGGATTACAACAGTTCAATCCCTATACTGATCTTGATAGATATCCGATTCCTTCGTTTTTCCGATTGGAAAACACTTTGAAAGGGGCAGCTTTAGTAGCATACAAGGAATTCATTTCTCCAGGGATTTTCTTTGCTATCCTAAGCACAAGGACCCACATCAGAAAACCATCTTATGAGTTCTATCATCCGGCCGTGGTTGCTCGGCAATTCAACCTTGGGCAAGATATTCCAGATCTCTTCATTTACCGCCAACTGAATGCTAGAGAGGATCTAAGCCCTCAATCTGCTTATGGGATTCTTTCAGCTGCCCACATAGATTTTGATATGCCATCGGAATTTAGAATGTGGGCTGATACCTCTCCAAAATTTGATGACTGGTGGGAAACCATCGCAAAAAATATTTATGCTACGTGTATGTAAGCTTCAACCTTAATCGAACGAAGTCATCGTCGTC
This sequence comes from Raddia guianensis, assembly GCA_036346415.1. Taxonomy (NCBI): domain Eukaryota; kingdom Viridiplantae; phylum Streptophyta; class Magnoliopsida; order Poales; family Poaceae; genus Raddia; species Raddia guianensis. The sequence goes on along the minus strand of JAYEVB010000122.1, from coordinate 16,154 downwards.
AAAGAAAACTCGCAAACCCAATCGCCTAGGATCGCAGTAAGACAGAGGCTTTATCGAATCGAAACTAGCAACTCAAAGAATACCAATTCCGATAGCTCGATCAAGATAAGGAAGAAAACTCTCGTAATCGGACCTTCCTCATCAGATTCAGACAATGAAAGAACGGAATCCCAAATCCATGCGTCGCCTTCTTGCAGCGAGGTTACTAACTTGTGTGCGTCTACTAACTCTTACTGTTCCTTTACCGATCACTGACCTAATGTTTACTTCCTTTTCAGAGCGGTGACAAACGACCGAGATCCAAGGTCATCGGAGAAGCAACTGGTCAACTCCATTCGACGGCTTAAGTCTCAGATCGACTTCGACAGTGGGCCTTCCCAAAGAACTCCAAGAAAAGAGGTAAAATCGGATTACAAATAACATCTTGAAATATCCGATTATTTACTATCCCGCTTTAATAGGGAAACCCACAAAGTAACCTCGGCCTCGAGGAAGAAAGTGTCGGTCAAGAGGCCAAAATCCTGTATAAGCAAGACACCGATACCACCGAATCAAGATGTGACACAAGAAGCATCGCTTTCTTCTAAATTTTCCACAACAAACCCTCAATTGTTTGGCTTATTGAAAACTTGACTCTAGGATACTTCTCCCATCCGAAAGAAAAGGGACGCCACACCTGCTCCTCCACCGACTTCACAAACACCCCCGGCCTTCAATCCACAAGAGGTAATCGGATTTTCCTCCCTTCAATTTTATACAATTTTCAAAATCCGATTTCTTGTAACTTTCACATATTTCCTTTTCCAGTACATGTTTCAACCTCGGAGCCCACCACGAATCGTGGTGTCAACGCAGTGATAACTTATGATGGGCAGAAAACCGACAAGCTCAATTTCGATCCGTCCAGCATGGACTGGCTCGACGACGAGCTAGACTTTCTGTCTTCGCCGATAAGGCCTTCATCTCCTCCAGCCATCATCACGGATTCACCCGCTGCAGCTCCAGCTAAGAAGAATCGGTTTTCGCCCGACACTCTCATTAAGCTTAAACAGATGTGGGAGTTGTTCGGCGATGAATCGGCTTTCCTGGCTAATCCTCCGCCATCGTGAGATAGCTGATTCTATCACGTAAATCCTCCCGAGCAGTGGTGTTGGCTATCGAAAAGTGCTGCCCCTGGCCAACAAGAAAGCCGACTTTGACGCTGCACTCGATCGGCTCCACCAAAGGGAAACGCTAAAGGACGCAGAGGCGGAGTTGAAGGGACTGATCCAAGATGCCAACGCACAAAATGATAAACTCCAACAGCTGAAGCACAAGGCGGAATCGGAAAAAACCACCGCTTCCAAAGCAGTTTCACGGGTCAAGTCCCTGGAACTGGAATTGGAAAAAGCGAGGAAAGCTGAAGAATCCGCTCGCTCAGACTTCGAGGAAAGCAAATCAACGGCCAAGGAGCAGTATGGCATCGTGAAGGCCTGCGGTCTGGCAGTTCTGGAGGCAAAGAAGAAAATCCCGATCATCCTAGGATCAGCCGAAGAAGATACTGCTACTATCAATCGGATCCGGGATACGATGTCCAGCGCCGCCGCTGCTATCTATGAATTCTGCGAATGATTGGCTCATGTACAAAATGTCAAAACTTATCATGTACGGATCGGTTTGTACCGATCGAAACAATGTTTGATCTTGCCCTTGGGTGAAAAACGATTAAGGCCTTCGTGCCTTTGTAATAACTATTTCTTCATGCAATCATTCTTATCCCATGTCTTTAGGCGATTCACTTAGAATCGGCTTTGGCTCAAAAGCGCCGAGTCAGACTCTTTAACAAGCTGAATACACTTCAAAGTATTCTCCTTAATCGGCTTTCATTCCACATCAATGCGTAGTTAAATTTGACCTATAGGCTATTCAAGCGTAATCACTTCTTAGCAAACATCAACTCAAGCTCCAACCCAAACACTAGGATAATACTTCTTCAGATATTTGGCATTAAGCGCTTTATCAAAACTTCTCCTTCAAGCGCTTCTGACATAAGCGCTTCAGGAAAACCCGATTGATTCTAAACGGTCCCTCCCAATTTGCACCATTTTCCGATTTAGGATCCCTAGAACCAATCGGTAAAAACGCTCTTCCACACAAGCTCTCCCACTTCAAAAGCTTTCGCACAACTTTCTTGTTATAATGTCGAGCGACTCTTTGTTTGTCACGTTCAATATGTTCCAATGCTGTTAACCGAACCGCCACCATGTCATCCAGCTTATCCATCATCAAATTGTTGTAATCATCGGCTTTTACATTGTTCTCGTTTCTTCAACCTCGTAGATCCGATGATAGCTTCAACCGGTAGAACAGCTTCTTGACCATAAACTAGCTCAAACGGTGACACTTTTGTAGCTCCATGCTTAGCAATCCGATATGCCCATAGTGCATCCGCCAAAGTATTATGCCAACCTCGCGCCTTTCATCGATTTTTCTTAATCAACTTTATAGCACTTTTGTTCAAGATTCTCGCCGCCGCTGGCTTTGAGCATAATACGGCGATGAGTTGATTGTCGTGATTCCCAGACTCCGAGCATAATTTTGAAATGCTTCTGACATAAATACCGATCCCTGGTCTGTAGTGATCGTCTGAGGAATACCGAATCGGTAAATTATATGCTCCTTGACTAAATCGATGGCTTCAGAATGTTACCTTTTTTCAATGGTACACCACCCACTTGGTAAAATAGTCCGTCACCACCAAAATATACCGATGCCCTTGACGAGGAAGGAAATATCTCCGATCATATCAATTCCATCCCTAAAAGGCCACGGCTTCACAATCGGATGTAAATAGACGCCGGTGCATGCCGGATATCCTCGACTCGCGCCTTTGCAACCCTTGTAATATTTAAAACAGTTTTCCACCATAGTCGGCCAAAATATCCGACACGCTTCAACATCCACCTCATCTTATACGCCGATTGATGCGCCCCACACAAATTCTTCATGAACTTCTCCGATTGCAACCTTAGCATCTTCTTCATCCGCACACTTGAGCAAGAATCCATCAAAATTCGATAGTATAATTTATTACCTATTAAAACATACCTTTGAGCTCTTCTTTAAGCTTCCTATCGGTTTGCCCCTAATACGATCGGTAAATGTTCACACAAGCGTAAACCCTAAACATGGCATATACAAGATCGATTGAATGAGACAAATTGCACATATCAAACCGGGAAAAGCATGTGAGATATCCACAATCGGTATTACAGATAAACACACGCTATGATTGATTAGATCGAGACAGTGCAATATGCGAGAACATGTTAAAGATCGGTAAATCCCGAGACAGTCTAACATGGTTTGTATACATGAGATCGAATTGATGCAGCCATGCATACGGGTTACAAGGAGAGAATCGATTATTCCATCGAGATAGCCCTACCTGCGAGTTGAAGCCTTTCGACGATGTCGAACGGGTTCGAGAGAGTATTTTGTGTATTGATAGTTGTGTGTATTCTACCGAGACTTAAAACCCTATTTATAGTGTTACAAAGTCGATACCGATACGACCTGCGTAGCGCTTCTGATCAAATCGTATCTCTTCCGAATTCATGTGCCTATCGGTATTCTTCAACATATCTTCCCTTCACCGAGGCAGCCCATTCCGACGGCCCAACATATTCGGTCTCCTTGAATATCCGATTTTCGCCAAATTTGGGTGTCAACACTGCCGCCAGAGAATCCTTGCCATTTGGGTGAGCTGCTCGCGACGGCGTGCAGACTGGCTGCTCGGTCCCGCCTCAGGCAGCCCCGGAGCTATCGCTTTGGCCCCGCTGTCCGTGGTGCCTCAAGGCCGCTTTCTGCTCGAAGCGCTTCCACCGGCCTGAAGGCCGAGCCGCTTGTCGAGCTTGGCGGAGCAGCTCCACGCCATTTTGTCCTGAGGCTCGCACTTTCATCGCCTCGACGACCGCAGGTGTATCGGGCAGAGCGCTGCCGAAGCGCCGCCGACGCCGCCTCGTGGCGATTCTCTTGAGCGATCGATGAAAAGAGTTGATCGTTAAGTTTAACGCGTCGAAGTTGAAAGATCAAAAGATCGATTCCTACGCACCTGCCGCGAAGGCTTGATCTCGATCTTCTTCGCCGAATTTTCCCGCCTCTTCCTGGGGCCTTAGCGGCTTGTTCGCCTCGGTCCCCGGGTGTTCGGATGGATGAGCTCAGCTCACTCGGCCGAGCCGAGAGACTTTTTCACGCAGCGCAAGAAGCTTTTCCTTGCGCCGACTTCTTCTTCGAGCCTCCTCCGCCGGGCGACCTGTTGTAGCCGATCCATGCGCCAGGTGAGCTTATGCGGTAACGCCTAAGCCGAGGGCTATGGTCTTTACTCTTCGCCGCCTCGCCGGGCGAGGAGGGAGGACTTGGTCTCTTCCTCACTGGGCTGACCGCGGCTCGCTTGGTCGGCTTGGTGTGCTCTGTCACGCTGGTGGTCTCTTCGACGGTTGACGGTCACGCGTCGCGGTGAGTCTGCTGGCTCACCGCCACCTTGGGCTTAGTGGCCGCTGGCCTTGCCCTTCTTCGCTTTCTCCTTCTCGCATCTGAGAGCCTTCACGATCCCTCCAAGGATCACCGTCCTCCCGCTTTGAGAAGCGGACATTAGCATTTAAACAATGGTGCAAGTCTAGCAACACAGCTGGGTATACGTGATTTACCTCGCTCAGGCGACAAGCACATTGCGTGGGTGTGTACGCCACCTCGCCGGTGACTTCCTGCCCTTCTTCGCCGCCTTCAACATGGCGCCGACCCGCCGGGTCACCCATGCGCCGGTTGGCTTCTCCGCCCGAGCGTATGGGATTGTTAGTTCCTGCTCGAGGAAATATTCGATGTAAAGGTTGAGTCTTAAAGGCACTTACCCGCGTTTCCTCGAAATGTCTTCCCATCCTCTATCTTATAGAAGGGATAGGGCCTTCTCCGCAGCGATGATCTCGCTCCTCGTGAAGTCCCGGACGATCTCCCCGCCTGCGGAGCCCGAGACTCACAAGGAGGCGATCTTCCTTGTCGTACTCAACTTCGGCGACATCTCCGCCGAGGTATTGGGGTTCCTTCGACGGTGCCTTCCCGTGAAGACGAAGTTGTTGCCGCCGCTCCGCTTGTCAGAACCACCTCACCCACCACGCGCCCATCGAGTCGAAAGCAAAGGGCGGCGGGGTACGACGCTGCCGGGCGGTGGCCCGGAGCTTGGAGGTAGTAGCACCTCAGTTGAAAGCGCGGAGCGCTCCTCGCCATCTGTAATAGTGGAGGAACAGCCCCACCGTGATCGATGCTCAGATAGCCCTCGCACAAAAGTGTAAGACAGCCATCCGAGGATGGAGTTCGGATTGAGGTTCGCCACCTCCAATCCGCCGATGTTCAAGAAGGCTCGACGAAGTCGCCTCGGAGATCCTCAACCCGAACAAAGGCGAATCGCTCGAAGTCGACGAACTCTCCTCGAGCGGCTCGAGTATCCTCCTCTCCGGCAGCTTCCAACTACCGGTGTCGATGTGGCCCTCCTCCTCCTGCACCTTCAGTCCTCCTTGGTCGCTAGTGCCGTGAACTTGGCCATAGCGGTTCCTGTATCGACGAAAGTGCTTGCCGGTGGAGTTTGGGTGCTTGATGCCGAGCGCTGTTGGAACTAAGGCTTAGAGAGGAAAGGCGCGAGGCGTATGGCTATCACGCGGCAGCTTGGGTGCTTTTATAGTCCCAGTATGAGCGGCTCCGAACGGTTTTGTCACAAACGGCTAGTTTTTACCGCAACGGCTGGGTACAACGTCACCGCTTTTCATCAAGCAATGATAGGAAGTTATCATGGAATCGCTAACGGCTAGTTTTTTCCAAAGGTTCCGTGACCGAAGGTTGGGTACTCTGCTCGGGCGGAAGCGATTCCCTGTTCGACGCAACAGAGTTGCTCGGCACTGGGCGGGTTTGTTCGATCCCGAGCACGCGTTGTTCGGTTAGACTTTAACCTGTTCTACGATTATTACATGTCTTGTAGCAGCAAAATTTCTCTTTGTGACTTGAGTCTTAAGAGGAAGACCCCACTCTAGTGAGTCCTTCCACCGAAGTCTCGGGGCTAGGTGTCGGGATAAAATCACAGCCCATTGCCATGGCTCCACTCCCCGACGGCCCGATCGAACACCTCTACCAGGCCCAGCCCCTCGAAGGTTCTATCAGCCCATGTGCATCCCGCCAATACCTTCCGGCCGCACGGTGCGAACGGCCTAGGATTCTGCTTGAGTCCGCTCAACAGAGTTCTCAAGACGGCTACGTGAAGACCCGACATTGGTTTCCTGATTGGAGTAGGAGTCGTGATCCCCAAGATTAGGAAATTACCTTATCTACCGAGGTTATACTTGGCATGTAATCGAGTTCGCATTTATCTCGTAGTTAGCCCGGCCCGATATTCCTCCGTAGGTCGGTTTGTTCCGCTATATAAACCTAGCTCCTCACGGGCGCAGTAGAGGGCACGAGTTTTACCCCGCATTAGATTTTCAGATACTACTCGCCGAGACTCGCCGATCTCGCCGAAGTTCCACCTGTAATTTCTTTGATATAAAGAAAGGCTGACGAGGGCTATTATCTCCCGAGAGGCCTGAACCAGGATAAAACCCCTGCCTCCCTGCTCGCTGTCGTCGTGGTTGTTCGGGCGGTCTCCTATCTCGCTTTTTGAAGAACCTTGCTGACTTGGGTCGATATCCCAACCGGCCGACACAAGGGTTTTTATCCCGTTCAGCCTCTCGGGAGATATAATAGCCCTACGCCCGCCTTTTCTTTATATCAAAGAGTATTATAAGGTGGAACTCAAGCGAGACGAATGTGTCTCAGCGAGTAGTATGGGCAATGCGACCTTGATGCAAGACCAAGTGTACGCCAACTCGCGTTCTTTACACGCCGTAGGGCTCGGCTTATATAGTGTTGAAGAACCGACCCATCAAGGATAATCGGGCCGGCTAACTACAAGATCGTAACAAACTCGCACTCATGCCAAATACATCCTACGACGTATAAGGTAAACTCCAATTTTGGGGATCACGACTCCTATTCCAATCCAGAAACCACGCCCGGTCTTCACGTAGTTATGCGTAACTCGCTCGAGTCGGACTCAAACAGAAGCCTTTGGCGCCACGGATCATACCGACCAGGGGCTGTTCGCACGATTTATTACGGGCCTAATAGAACCTTCCAGTGAATCGGCCCCGTAGGCTGTTCGCTGAGCTGCCAGTGGAGGGGCCATGGCAATGGGTCGTAATATTATTCCCGATACCTATCCCCGAGACTCAAGTGGAATATCTCCCGTAGTAGGGTCTTCTCTTGAGACTCAAGTCACGAAGAGGAAATATCGCCGCTACGAGGACGAGAACAAACGATCGAATAGGTTAAGTTCCTTCCAACAGACTTGTTCAGACCGACAAACTCGACAAGGCCGAGCAACTATGTTGCACCGAACAGGAATCACGCCGCCGAGCAAGTAGTACTCACCATCAAGACAGAGATCAGAAAATAGTCACCGCGATTCCAACGGTAACTTCACAAGGCAAAGGAAAACAAAGCACCGCTTTTATCTAGCCGCTTTGGTAAATAACTCATCCGCTTTGTGGCAAAAACCGCTGCGTAGCTGCTCATCCGGGTCTATAGCACCTAAGCCGCCTGCTGCCAGCCACTTCGCCTCACGCTTTTCCTTCCCAAGCGCTAATTCCAACCGGCCAAGATCAAACAGCCAAACTCCACCCACCAACTGTTCGTCTAGCCTCGGGATCGCTATGGCCAAATTCTCGTGCACTAGCTTAACCGAGGAGGACCTAAAGATCTGGGAGGAGGAAGGCCATATCGACACCGCAACTGGAGGTCGCCCGGGAGGAGGAAACACCGAGCCGCCGAGGACGAAGTTCGCAACTTCGAAAGCAGCCAGACTGCTCAGCCGAGGTCTCCAAAGCTACTTCGTGGAGTCCTTCAACATCAGCGGATTGGAGGTGACGAACTCAATCCGGATTCCATCCTCCAGATGGCTGCTCGTGATACCGCGCGGCGGCTATCTGGTATCGATCCGCCGCTGGGCTGTTCCTTCACTACACACAAGGATTTAGGAGCAGCCCGCCGCTCGGGCGCCGGGTGCTACTACTCAAGCTCCGGCCACCGCCGACGACGCGTTGCATTCTCGCCCACCACTACTCGACTCTGATGGGCGCGGTGGATGAGGTGGTTCTACACCAGAGGAGCGACGACAAGAACTCGCCTTCACCGGACAGTTCGGCTGAGGAACCCCAATGCCTCCGCCGAGCTGTCCGACGAGGATTGGTACCGACGCGAAGATAGCTTCCTCGTGAGCCTCGCTCACGGGCAGGAAGATCATCCGTGACTTCACAGCGAATAGGATCTGTCCGCTGCGGAGGAGATCCTATCCATTCTACAAGATAGAAGGATGGGAAGACATCACAAGGAGAGTACGTAAGTGCCTTTAAGACTCAACCTTTATTAATGACTTCATCCAAACAGAACTAAATGATCCTCTGTCGGGCAAAGGTAATCGACCGATGCATGGGTGACCGAGCGGGTCGACTCCATGCTGAAGGCTGTAAAGAAGGACGGCGAGGTCACCGGCGAGGTGGCCTACACATGTCCGCGCAACGTGCTCGTCCGCACACCCGAGGTAAACACCTACACCCCGCTCGGTTTCACAAGACTTGCACTATTGTAGAATGTTAACTCTCGCTTCTCAAACACACAGAGGATCACCGATCCTTGGGGGATCGTGGAGGAACTCTTCGGTCGAGAAGGAGAAAGCGAAGAAGGGCAAGGCGAAGGTGGTCGGGTTTGCAAGGTGGCGGCCGAGCCGACGGGAGCTCGCTACGCCATGGCGGCCGCCACCTCAAGAAGCCTCCTCATGACAATGAAGCTCGCCGAAAGCAAGCCAAACGCAAGCTGCCAGCCAAGCGGCGATGACTAAGCCCTTCCTCCTAGCCGAGCAAAGCGACGAAGAGGTAAGAAACATGACCTTTGGCTTAGGGCGCCACGCCAAGCTCACCCGGCCAGATGGAACGGCTACAACAGTCGCCGAACGTAGAAGGCTCGAGGAAGAAGTCGCGACGCAAGGAAAGCTTCTTGCGTTATGCGAGAAGAGCGCCACCAACACGGAGCCGAAGCTGCCGCCATGAAAGCATCCGGAGGCCAAGGCGAGCAAGAAGCCAAGGAGCCCCGAGGAAAGGGCGGAAGACTTTAGCAACGAAGAGGAAGATTAAACCTCCGTGATGTATGCAAAGGTCAAACCTTTCGACTCCACACCTTATCAACAAATACAGACTTAACCCAACCCTTTTTCCATCACCGCCCAGAGGAGGTCGCCATGACTACGGTTCGCGGGCGGTCGAGCGGTCCTGTTGCCCGAAAGCACCTACACGGTGCTCGCGAGTAACGAGGCCGCCGCCTCGGCGACAAGCCGGCAGCAGGCCTTAGTCCTGTGCTACTCCAATGATCAATCGACGCATTGAAGGGCGCGATCAACTGGCTGGAAGCCCAAGAGGCGGAGCACGGCGCCACGAAGGGTGGAGCCGAAGTGACGGCTCCGCCAGCTGCCCGAGGTAGGTTCGAGCAGGCGGTCCTACCAGGCACTTCGTCGCAGGGGCAGCCCATCCCTGAGGTGACGGAGATCACTGGCGAGCAAAGCGAAGGTCCTGCCGCCAGGGTGCAAGAAGAGAGCCACGAGCAGGGCGCGCAAGTTGCCCTGCCAGTGGAAGTACCGGTGCCACCCAGTGGAGCGGCACCGTCCTCGCCCGAAGATGATCGGGCGGAAGAAGAGAGGCAGGAGCTCGGAGAGAAAAGCTCGCCTGGCCGACATCGCCTCAGCAGTACGCTGGCCCCGCAAGAAGAAGGGGCAAACAAGACCGCTGAAGAGACAAATAAGGCCAGCCTCATACCAAACAGACGGGGCTTCGTGACGCACGGCCTCGAGGATCGCCTGCGCCAGGGTTTGGAGCGTCGGCTTGGGGAGGTAAACTCCGAAACCAAACCTTGTCTGTTCGAGCATAGCTGCCCAAAGCTTGACTTGATCTTCTCTTTAGTTCATGAAAGGCACCATGGAGGACCTCGTGGAAGGCGCCACTGCTGAACGCAGCGCGATCAAGGCGGGCTTCCAGAGCGGCCCGGATGAAGGGGCTTGAGGGGAGCCCTCTCGCACCAGCCCAAGAGCCGAGCAAAGCAAAGGCGAAGGTGAAGAAGCTCATGGCCCAACTAGCCGAGAGAGGCAGGCTTCAAGGGCGCCCAGAGAAGCTCTCCACCCCGGGGTATCGCAGACAAAGCCGAGGAGATGCGGCGGGCCGGCCGCGAGGGCGTAGCACTCAAGGAGGAAGGGTCAAGGAGCTGGACGAGCAGCTCAAGACCACCGAATAGCGAGCTAGTCAGAGCGAAGATCTGACCGAGCAACTGCGCGCCAAGACCGAAGAGGTCGAGGCTCTCCGTGTGAGGGCAACGGAGCAGGCCAGGAACAGCAAGGAGGAAGCCGAACGTCTCCGAGCTGAGGCCAGAGAAGGGTTCAAAGCCCAAGCGAAAGTCCTGCGCCTCAAGGAAGTGATCGAGTAGCTTAAGGAGCAACTCGCTTCTAAGTAACAAAAGGGCTATAACCCGAAAGGGACTTTTGTACCTGTAACTTTTGGTTAATGTTAATAAAGACACTTACCTTTTTCCTGCAAGAAAGAGCAGCAAAAAAGACAAGAACGAACAGGAAACTAAGAGCAAGGCGAAACAGCGCTAGAAAGTTTTAAGAAAAACCGGTAGAATGTTTAGCCTAACTCCTGCACTTGCCAGTACCGCCGAAAACCTGAGTTTATGTAACTCAAACAGTGCACAAGAGAAAGAGCGACACCCTAGCCCCCGCATTTAACGATGCTCAAGACCTAAGCTTGAATTCGAGGACGCAGAGAGAGATAGAGCGACACCAGATCCCGACGATTTGCTCTGTGAACCGCCCATTAACGTAGTTAGGCCGGTCCAAGGTAACCGAATAAGGGAAGTGTTTCTACCGCTGGGGCTTATGAGAGCAGCTTCGCCAAGTGGTTGTGCCGCATGGTGCTCGCCATGAAGGCTTATGAGAGCAGACTTGGCCGTGAGGCTGGATGCCGTGTTACGCAACTCTGAGTTGAGGAACCCGTTGAAACTAGATACGGGCAGGGAAACCCTGAAGAATGCGGAGCCAAGAGTTCGCAAGACTGGGCAGCCATCAAGTGTTACCAGAGGGAGAATAGTCTGAAAAGACAAGAAGTGAAAAGGGCCGCAGGGGGCCGCGAAAATTCACTTTTATTGGATTGAACTTTACATGGCAGCCCGAGAGACTTGGATGAACTAAGGCGCGAAGTTTTACAAAAGCGCAGAGCTAAGAAAACAAAGAAAGACCTACACAAAGAACTTACGGTTGGTCGATGTTCCAAGTGTCTGGTCGCCTCTCCCGCCCCTCCATGGCCAGCGTAACAGCCCCGGGCGAAGTAGCAGAGAAACGACTCGGAACGGACTCTCCCACCGGAGTTAACTTGTTGGCATTGACGATTCTCGACACGGCGCAGAAACCAGGTCGCCCGCCTTCAAAGTCCTTGGTCGAACTGATTTGGCAGCAGCCGCCGCAATAAGGGCTTGTCGGTAGCGCCCATTCTCGATTTGTGCCCACCGGTGCCTTCGAGAAGATCGAAGTTCGAGCAGCGCTTGCTCGCCGTCAACTGTTGATCGAGCTCAGACGAGGCGAGCCGAGTACTACTGGGCGGGCAAGATGGCTTCGCATCAGAGACCAATTGAATGGAGTTTTCCGGTCGTTCCCGGCCGTCAGAAAGCGAATCGCCTGAGGACGGAAGGAACTTCGCCAACCTGTGATTTGCTGTGGCTCACCGAGAGCCGCAAACACCCGCCGCTTGATACCCCGACTATCTCGTCTGTTAGCTCACTCGATCGCTTCCATTGCTCGTGGATGTGCCACAGAGACGGCAGATTTTGGTACCCAAATTGCTCGCAGATTCTTGGAATAGCTCGCCTCGAATCGGGGACCGTTATCGGTGATCGTAGCAGGTTGATCACGCGCTCAAGAAAGTGTTGACTTCACCTATGGATTTAAGGCCTTCACCGCCGCCTAGGTGAGAAGCAACAACAGAGTCTATGGGGGCGTAGGTTGGCCCGGTTGGTGGATCCACCACCGCTGCTAAGACTTAAAGTCGCTCCCACTCGCCAAGGGGTCTTGGGATCCCCGAGGCATCTGCGCTTTGTTCCGACCGAGTCCGTTACGGGGATTCGCCCCGAGCAGCTGAACTTCTACCGGGATTCGGGCGAGGTACGCGAGGCGGTCGCTGCTGCCGACGATTGCGCCGATCGCGAATCAAGCGCTAAGATTTGATTGATCGAGGCGCCTAGATCAAGGGCGAACAACTTCTTGCTCGCGAAAGCAGCGGTGTACTTGATGCCGAGCGTAATTGATCCGCCGATCTTTTGGCCGCGCGACCCATGCAGATCCTTCGAGATTCCTCGCACCGGCCATGTTGATGCTGCGGTGGCCGTGCGTTGGTGCGCTAGACGGTGTCATCACTGTGTCGCCACAGGAGGAATCGACCGACATAGCCTTGGAATCCGAAAGATCTAAACTATCGTAAAGATCGTCGGTTCCGTATTCATCGTCGATGACGGGAGCTTGATCTAAGACCATCTCTGGAACATATCCGTCCCAGATACAGAAAGCTATCGAGATCGAACAGATCGATCCGATTTCACAGGGGACGAGACATCCTGTCCTTCTGAGTCATAGTCCTTAGGAAGAGATCCCTGGTCGCTGATGGAGTTCGACATGCTCGATCTACTAAGTCCCCACGGACGGCGCCAACTGTTGACGGTTGAGATATCGATCCCAAGTCGATTAAGGTTCTTTAAAGAGGGAGATAGGAGACACGCCTAACAACACGAACATCAATCAACGACGAACAGGGAGACAAGGGTTTTTATCCTGGTTCAGCCTCTCGAGAGATAATAGCCCCACGCCCAAATTTCTTTATATCAAAGAGTATTATAAGGTGGAACTCGTGAGACTAACAGTGTCTCAAATGAGTAGTATGGGACAATGCGATCTTGGATGCAAGACCAAGCAGACGCCAACTCAGGTTCTCTACACGCCGTAGGGCTCGGTTTATATAGTGTTGAGGAACCGACCACCAAGGATAATCGGCCGGCTAACTACAAGATCGTGAATAAACTCGCACTATGTCAAATACAGCCCACGGCAGATAAGGTAAACCCACTTGAGGATCACGACTCCTATTCCAACCCGAAACCATGTCCGGTCTTCACGTAGTCAGTAGAACTCGCTCGAGTCGAACTCAAACAGAAGCCTTGGGTCGTAAGCGGATCGGAGCAAAGCTACCATGAGACAAAAGATCTTCTTTCTAAAGAGATTCGATTCGAACTCTTCTATGTCCAAGGTCAATATGGAAATTCTTTCGAGGTTTTCCTTACTTTGTCCGTGTCAACAAATAATTCAAATACCTCGATTTTTTCGTAACAGGTCCGAGTCAAATAGCAATGATTCAAGCACTTTTTTCCATTACACTATTTCGAAACCTAAGGACTCGATCGATGGATATGGAAAATACAGATTTCGATCCTAGCGGAAAAGGAGGGAAGCGGATACTCAATTTAAAGTGAGTAAACAGAATTCCATACTCGATCTCATAGATCCCTATAGAATTCTATGGAAAGTCAGATTCGATGAAAGTCGATGTACGGCTTGGAGGAGATCTTTCCAATCTTTCGAGATCCACCCTACAATATGGGGTCAAAAAGCCAAAAAAATAAGTGATTCGTTTTTAGCCCTTATAAAAAGAAAACGGATTCTTGAACCTCTTTCACGCTCATGTCACGTCGAGGTACTACAGAAAAAAGAACTGCAAAATCCGATCCAATTTCTCGATTCAATAGAAGCCCAAAGATCCTTAGTAATCCATTCGGGTTCAATTCGCTCAACGGTACCAAAAGATGGTAAATCAAAAATGCAAAGGAAAGTCTCGACGAGAGTTTCTATGTTAGGGGGAGCAAAATCAATAGGTGTCGGAGCAGCTGTCGGTATTGGAAACGTTCTCAGTTCTTTGATTCATTCCGTGGCTAGAAATCCATCATTAGCTAAACAGCTATTTGGTTATGCCATTTTGGTCTTCCCCTTTGTTTTTATATATTTATATATATTGACAGGGGGGAATATTCCTATCGATCCCCATATTCTGGGGGTCGTACAGGGAAGTGTAGCCCGGCAGGGGGTCCTTGCGATTTGCCGGCGCCTGGGATTGGGATTCGGTATGCCCGTTTTCCTAATCCTAACGGTAGCCTGCAGCATAGGGCAGGGAACCTGCTTGCACATGATGGGTCCTGCGGGGCTCAGAGAGTTGGCCTCATTGGGAAAATGCCACGCCCGAACCATCCACAAGCCAAACCCAAACCCCGGGGGGCTTGAGGGAAGGCGGGGAGCAAGCTGGGGCTCAAGGGGTGGCCCTAACCGAGGCTCAAGCAAGGGCTCAAGGGCCCTTCCTCCGCTTCCCGCCTGGGAGACGCTATGGTTGTTTCCAATCTCTCGTGCAGAGATATGGAATGAACTCTCCCACCAAATCAAGTTAATCAAACCTCTGCTCACTGTACCACAAGAGGAGCATCCTGTTGAACATGCTTCTCTGGAATGTTTTCAACAGCTTCTCGAGGATGAGGGGGAAATGGCGAATGTCATTCAAGACATTCACAGTTCCCTCCGCACAAGGAAACCGGGTGGGTTTCAGGCGGAGGAACTCGTCCGTATTTTGGAGGCCCGGCACGGGGGAGAAAAAATGGGGGGAATCCTCCAGAATCTAAAAACTATGGGGCGAGACAGCCCCTACTTCCATGAAATCCAATCGGATTTTAAAGTTTTACGCCAAAATGGCGGGACCGAAGCGCAACTGCGAAAGGAATGGATGGGGCGCCCATGACCCCTCCAATGTTCTTTCAATGATTCGCAGCCTCCCTCTCGCCAAAATGGGATGAACATGCAGCTTTTTTCTTATTTCAGTGGGAAGAGCAAGGGGCATTGCCCTTGAAATCCTTCCGTGGTTCGAATCCACATCTGAGCGTCTTTTTTTTTCGTATATATTCATGAAAGCAAGGAGCGCCATGAGGAGAGCGAGAGAACGGCGGGCTTTGGTGATGTCGGAATTTGCACCTATTTTTATCTATTTAGCGATCACCGCTAGTTTCTTTGATTCCACTCGTGTTCCTTTTCCATTTGCTTCCAATAGTTCGACCTATCCAAAAAATTGTCGGCCTACGTAATGTGGTTCCGATTCCTCCGTGATGCCGTAAGTCATTTCGATATACGATTTTATCCGTTCCTATTTTATTTATTATCCTCGATCCGGAAGTCACCTTTTTCTTTTCCTTGGGCAAGACTCACCTAACAAGATTGATCTGTTTGGATCTTGGTCCATGATGGCCTTTTATTGATTTTGACGATTGATCTCTATGAATGGAAAAGGGTGCTTCGGATCGGGAGTAACCACTAGTGAAAGGGCAAAGGGGGAAGGACATAGGAAAGAGGGATGCCCACAAGAAATCAATTGATTCTGCCTTGTAAGAGCAGTTGAAGCGCTTAGGCTACTTCAGCTATATGCTTAACACATGCAAATCTAACGGCGCTCCCGACGACTCTTTCTTTGAGATTCCGTATAACCTAGTGCATGTGCCTTTGAAGAAAATGAAAGCGTATAGTTATCGAAAAACTTAAACTCGAACCACATGTTCAATCTTTTTAGCGGTTTCTGCAGATCTTTATCATTAACGCAACCTTCATTTTGCTCATTCATGGAGTTGTATTTAGTACCTCTAAGAAAGATGATTATCCACCGTTAGTTAGTAATGTGGGTTGGCTTGGATTATTTAGTGTTGCGCGCCTAGGAGGGCAGCGCTTGGGATGCGGAGGAGCTATTATCGCCTCGCCCCTAACCTAATGCGGCCGGATCGCAGGAACCTTAGCATGGGGACGCCCTATCCTTTTGCCGCCGCAAGGCTGGCTAATCAGACGCAGCAGAGCAAGGAACTCCCCGTTCAGTTCAGAAGGCACATGAGTCCTAACGCTATTATGAATGTGCGACCTACACTACACTACGAGG
>JAYEVB010000127.1:0-24185 GCA_036346415.1 Raddia guianensis | reverse complement strand
CCCCGGTTTCCCGGAAATTTTTCCCCCGGGTTTGAAATTTTTGGGGAACGGGTTTAAACACCCCCGGGGTTTTTTCAAAGGGAGGTTTAAACCAAAAGCCCTTTTCCCCAAACGGGTCATCTTGAAAAACCGCCGGTTTGAAATTTCCCAACCAAACCCCGGGGTCAAACCAAGAGGGCAAGTTCCCCAAAACACCGGGTTTCCCCAAAACGGGGCATAATTGCCCCCCCCTTCGGGGCAAAAAACCCAAAAACCCAAAAGGGGTCCGGAGGGATTGGTTCCCAAAAACCCACCGGATTTCCCCAAAAGGGTATTTCCCGGGTTTTCAACATTTCCCGGGTAACGGTTAAAACCCCACGGTTTCCATGGGAAGGATTAGTTGGAAAAACCCCGGTTTCGAAAGGGTTTCATTTAAACCCCCGGGGAAATTTCGCGAAAAGGCCAAAACCCCTGGGTTTCCGGGGAAGGAGGACGGTTTAAAAACACCGGATTTCGGGCCCAAAACGGGGATTAAATGTCCCTCGGCCCTAACATTTGGGCGAACGGGAAAACCCCATTTCTTTGAAAAAGGTTGGGCTTTTAAAAATCATGGATTTCCGGGAATGGAAATCACCCAAATCCCCGTTTGTTTCGGGGACAAAAATTAATTCTTTACCGGTTTGAAGGGAAAATTTGCCCGGGTTTGGCAAAACCCTCCATTTCCCAACCATTTTTGAGTTTGAACATTTCCCAGAACCTTAAACACCCGGGACTTTTAAATTTGGGAATCCTTTTAAAACTACCAAATTTCCCCGGGGGTTTCCTATTAAAATCCCGGGTTTCCCCAAAAGGCCTCATAAAAAATCCGGTTTGAAAATTTAGGGGACCGGAAAAACCCCATAATTTAAATGGGGTTTAAATTTCCGAAACCTTTGAAACCCTACGGGAAAAACCAAAGAGGGTTTTTAGTTCGGGAAAAACCAAATTTTGGAAAAGGGGATCGAACCATCCGGTTTTCCGTTTTCGCCCAAAACCGGGAAATGGCCCACCCCCGGGAAATTTCGGGCAAATTTTCCCCCCAAAACCCGTTTTAAGGGAAATTTGTGCCCCAAATTTCCACCGGGTTTTGGGGAAAAAAATAAAAAAAACCGGGGTTTTAATTTAAAAGGGAAAATTTCACCCAAAAACCCCGGATTTCCCTATTTCCCCCTTCACCCCGGGTTGGGAACCGGGAAAAAACCCGGTTTTGAAAATTTCCAAAGGAAACCCCGAAAACCCTCCCGGGTTTTCCCCAAAGGTTTCCAAATTTCCAAAGCCCCTTTTGACCCAAAAGGACCGAACAGGGTTGGTTTCGCCGGGGGCCCTGCCCCCAAAATTCCACGGGCCAGGGGTTATGTTCGGGGCAAAACCCGGGTTTTGGGAAAACCCCTAAATGGTTTGGGGGAAATTGGTATGTCCAAAAAACCCCACGGTTTTTCCAAAGGGTTTCACCCCGGGCCCTTTCCCCTTTGGGTTTTAAAATTTGAAAAATTAAATCAGCCCGGGGAGTTTGCATTCGGGCCCAAACGGTTTGCAAAGGGTTTCCCATTTTGCAAAAAATTCCCCAAAAGGCTTAAACACCCGGGACGGGCAAAATTGGCCCCAAAAAACCCACCTTTTCCCGAAACTTCAAATGGGAAAAGGGGCCTTTGCGTTAAAAAGGGCAAAACCCCAATTGGGGGCTTTGAAAAATTGATTTGGGGGAAAACCCCCAAATTTTGGGGAAAGGTGTTTCGGCAAACCTTCAATTTTTCGAAAGGGAAAATTTGCCCCCCGGGAATCCCCTTTCCCCAAGGTTTTCCAATTTAAATGGGGTTTTCCCCGGCCAAGCAAACCCCCGCGGTTTCCCGGGAAAATTGGCAAAACCCCCGGTCCCAAAATCACGGGAGGCTTCCCCAAAAAACCCCCTCCCAACCCTTTTAATTTAAAATCGGGCGGTTTGCAAATTGGTATTTCCCAAAACCCCGGTTTCCCCAAAGGTACTTCCCCAAAAAAAACCCCAATTTCCTAATTTAACCGGGGATTTCCCCGGCTTGTTTGGGTTTTGGGGAAAAGGCAAAACCACGGTTTCCCAGGAGTTGGCTTTTAAAACCCACGGTTTCCAGGGGAAATCAATTTCCACAAAACCACCGGAAAAGGCCGGAAAAACCCAGGTTTCAAATAAATTGGCCCGGGGCCGGAAAAAAGTTTTCCGGGGAAAGGAAAAGGGCTGGTTTAAAAATTGGGGGTTTAAGGCTTAAAAACCTCGATCTTTGCCAAAGGGTTTTTAAAAAACCCCCAAGGTTTTTCCGATTTGGCTAAACAAATTGGGGTTTTCCAATTGGCGGCAAAAAAACCCCTTTCCCCCACGGAAATTGCAATTTCGCCTTTAAAACCTTTCATGCCCCGAAGGTTTTAAAAACCCCCAAAACTTTTAAACCCCGGGGAAGGGGCCCCACCCCACTGGTTTCCCCCGAATTCCCCTTTTAAATTCGGATTTCCCGGGCCAAAAAAAGGGGCAAAAATTTTGGATTTGCCGCAAAACTTACAAAACCCCGCCCGGTTTAAAAAAGGGGGGGCAAAAACCCAATTTGGTTAAAATTGGAAAGCCCCTAAACGGGGATTTTCTTTTTCGAAGGAAAACACCTTTGCGCCCAAATTTTTATTGTCCGGGGAACCCAAAAGGGGTTTCAAACCCAACTCAATTCCCCGGGGGTTTGGTTTTCGCGAAAACCACAAAACCCAAGGGCCCTTAAAGGGCGACCGGGCTTTCCCAAAACACTTTTCCCCAAAACGGCACAAGGGGGCCCAAAAATCCCCGTTTCGGGAAAACCAAAAACACGGGGCCTTCAAAGTTTTAAGGGGCCCAAAACCACCTCCCTACAAAAGGAAATTTTATTTCCCGGAAAATTACCTTTTCCGGGAAGGGCTTAAACCCGGACGGTTTGCAAACGAAAAATGCGGGAAACCCCCGGGACGGCAAACGGGGGAAATTTTCCCAGGGTCCACCGGATTTCGGCCAAAACCGGTACAAAAAAGCCCGGGGGATTGCAGGGGGCTAAACACCGGATTTGGTCTTAAGGGTTTAAATTTGGGGGTTTAAAAGTTTTTAACTTTAAAATTTTCAAAGGTTTTAAAAGATTGAGGTTTAAAACCCCCGATTTCCCGGGAAACCCAAAATAAATTCTTAAAATCCCGGTTTTGGGAAAAACTGGTTTTAATTTAATACCGGCTTTCCCGTTTCGGGCCAAGGTTTTCCCCCAAAACCAACCTAAACCCGGGGAAGGTTTTCTTTGGAAAACCCTTTCCGGGGTTCGGCAAAACCCGGAAATTTTTAAACCCGGGATTTATTTCCTTAAAAAACCCCGGTTTACCCCAAAAGGGGAATTTAGGGCCCGTTTCAAGGATTTCGGCCCCAAAAAAAGGGGTTTAAGAGGGGGAAATTTAAAAAATTGGGCCCAAATTTAGGGTTTTTCCCCTTTGGTTTGAATTTCGGATTTTAACCGGTTAAAACCCCGGGATTTTAACCTGGGTTGTTTCCAATTGAAAAAATTTTTAAACCAAGGGAAAACAGGGGCCCACTTTCCGCCTGAAAACCCAACCCCCCGGCCAATAAACGGGGCCAGGTTCCCCAAAAACCCGGGGAAAACCTTAAAAAACCGGCGGTTTTCGAAACCCAAAGGGGGGGCCAAAAAAACCCCCCAAAAAAGGGGTTTGCTAAATTTTAGAAACCCGGGCTTCCCCAAAACGGTTTAAACAGAATTCCAATTTTGCAATTTACCCAAAGGGTTTAAACCCCAAAGGTTTAAATTGGCCTTTGAAAAAATTTGACGGGAAAGGGGCCCAACCCAAAAACCCACCGGGGGCCAACCCCCAAAACCCAGGTTTTCCCAAAAAGCCAATAAAGGGGCCAAAAAACCCCGGAAATCCCAAAGGGCCAAAAACCCGGTTTCCAGGGGGGTATTTGGCCAAATACGGTTTTGAAAACCCTTAAAAACCCTGGGGAGGTTCCCCCGAAAAACTTACCCGGGGGCCAATTTCCCGAAATTCACCCCTTTGCCCAAACCGTTTCCCCAAACGGTTTCAATTTTATTTTCCCGGTTTGAAAAATAAAAACCCTTGAAACCCCAAAATTTTTGTTTTCGTTTCAAAAAAACCCAAAATTCACAAAAAAACCGGGTTTTCCCAAAAACCCAAAGGATTTCCCAAAAACCCAAAATTTTTCAAAACTTGGCCCAAAAATAGGGTTTTGGGGAAAATTTAAAATTTAAAAAACCCCGGGGTTTCCTAATTTCAAAGGATTTAAAGGGCCCCAAAAAATTTAAAAGGGTATTTAGGGTTCGGGTTTCCCCCCTGAAAAACCCCCTTTTTCCAAAATTAATGCTTGAAACAAAGGGAATTTTTCCCGGGAAAAATGTTTGGGCCCAAAGTAAATTTTCCCCATTTTAAAACCTTTAGGCAGAAAACTACCAAAAATTTGGGGAATTTTGGGAAAAAATTTTGTCCATACAAACAAACAAACTACTAATAAATTGGAAACCTTTATGGAAAATTTAGTTGTTAATTTTAAAGTTTTTGAAAAAAAAGAAAAGGGAAAAGGATAACAAAAATTTAAAACCTTTTGTTTAATTTTTGGGAAAGAATGAAATTTTTTTAAAAATTTAAGAAATTGGGATATGCCTTTAAAAATTAATTTCCCTTTTTAAACTTGTGGCTTTTTTTTAAAAATAATTTTTCCCATTAAAAATTTGTTCCCTTATTTTTAAAAAAGAGAAAAAAAAAAAAAAGGGGCAAAGAAAAGAAAAATTTGCTTAAACCCTAATTTTAAGACTTTTAAAAGGTTGCCCTTTTAAAAATGTTTAAATGTATTTGGAAAAAAAGGGGTTTGCAAAATTTCAATTTGTTTTTTGGCCATGTTCGTTCTGAAAAACTCCACCGTGATTTCGGCCGCCAAAGATGGTCCATCAATGGTAACCATCGGCGTCGGTTTGCATAGATTTCCGTGCGAGGATGGAACGGCTTGAAACACCCGTACATGAGTCTTAAGTAAAATGAGGAGGATTGGTCATGTTAAATCGCGAAAAACTTCACCGTGATTTCGGTGCCCAGAACTGGTGCATTAAATGCACCCCCGGGCACGGTTTGCAATCCTTTCGTGTATTGTCGGAACGGTTTGAAACACACAATATGAGATTCTAATGTACCACATGGTGGATCGGTCACATTCGTCGGGAAAAACTCGACCGTGGTTTCGGACGCCCATACTGGTGCATCAATTGCAACCACTGGCGTCGGTTTGCACAGATTTCCGCGCAGCGTTGCAATGGCTTCGAACACACAAAACACGAGTCCTACATACAACGAGGACGATTGCGCATGTTCGTCGCCAAAAACTCCACCGTGGTTTCGGGCGCCAAAACTTGTGCATCAATTGTAACCACTGGCGTCGGTTTGCATAGATTTCCGTGCAGTGATGCAAGGGCTTCAAACACACAAAACACGAGTCCTACATACAAGGAGGATGATTGCTCATGTTCGTCGCGAAAAACTTCACCGTGATTTCCGTTGCCAGAACTGGTGCATTAAATACACCCCCGGGACTTGGTTTGCAACACTTTCGTGCAGTGACAGAACGGCTTGAAACACCTTGAGCAGGAGTCTTACGTACAACGAGGAGGATTGGCCATGTTCGTCGAGAAAAGCTCCACCGTGATTTCGCCGCCAAAACTGGTCTATCAATTGTAACCACTAGCGTCGGTTTGCACTGATTTCCGTGCAGGGACGGAACGGCTGAAACACCCGTACATGAGTCTTACGCAAGACGAGGAGGATTGGTCATGTTAAATCGTCAAAAACATCACCGTGATTTCGTGGCCCGAACTGGTGCATTAAATGTGCCCCTGGACTCGGTTTGCAACACTTTCGTGTAGTGTCAGAACGGTTTAAAACACCCAATACATGAGTCTTATGTACAACGAGGAGGATTGGTCATAGTCATTCGCGAAAAACTCCACCGTGATTTGATCGACAAAACTGGTCCATCAATTCTAATCACTGGCGTCGGTTTGCACAGATTTCCGTCTTTGACAGTAGCGGCTTGAAATACCCGAACACGAGTCTTACGCATACAACGAGAAGGATTGGTCATGTTCGCCGCGAAAAACTTCACCGTGATTTCCGTGGCGAATCGTGCATTAATTACACCCCCGGGACTTGGTTTGCAACACTTTCGTGCAGTGAGAGAACGGCTTGAAACACCTTGAACAGGAGTCTTACGTACGATGAGGAGGATTGGCCATGTTCGTTACGAAAAACTCCACCGTGATTTCGGCCGCCAAAACTGGTCCATCAATGGTAACCACTGGCGTCGGTTTGCATAGATTTCCGTGCAGGGGCGGGGCGGCTGAAACACCCGCACATGAGTCTTAAGTAAAATGAGGAGGATTGGTCATGTTAAATCGCGAAAAACTTCACCGTGATTTGGTGTGCCGAATCGGTGCATTAAATGCACCCCCGGGCACGGTTTGCAATCCTTTCGTGTATTGTCGGAACGGTTTGAAACACACAATATGAGATTCTAATGTACCACATGGTGGATCGGTCACATTCGTCGGGAAAAACTCGACCGTGGTTTCGGACGCCCATACTGGTGCATCAATTGCAACCACTGGCGTCGGTTTGCACAGATTTCAGCAAGCGTTACAATGGCTTCAACACACAAAACACGAGTCCTACATACAACGAGGACGATTGCATGTTCGCCGCCAAAAACTCCACCGTGGTTTCGGGCGCCAAAACTTGTGCATCAATTGTAACCACCATGCAATGGCGGCGTCGGTTTGCATAGATTTCCGTGCAGTGATGCAAGGGCTTCAAACACACAAAACACGAGTCCTACATACAAGGAGGATGATTGCTCATGTTCGTCGCGAAAAACTTCACCGTGATTTCCGTTGCCAGAACTGGTGCATTAAATACACCCCCGGGACTTGGTTTGCAACACTTTCGTGCAGTGACAGAACGGCTTGAAACACCTTGAGCAGGAGTCTTACGTACAACGAGGAGGATTGGCCATGTTCGTCGAGAAAAGCTCCACCGTGATTTCGGCCGCCAAAACTGGTCTATCAATTGTAACCACTAGCGTCGGTTTGCACTGATTTCCGTGCAGGGACGGAACGGCTGAAACACCCGTACATGAGTCTTACGCAAGACGAGGAGGATTGGTCATGTTCGTCGTCAAAAACATCACCGTGATTTCGGTGGCCCGAACTGGTGCATTAAATGTGCCCCTGGACTCGGTTTGCAACACTTTCGTGTAGTGTCAGAACGGTTTAAAACACCCAATACATGAGTCTTATGTACAACGAGGAGGATTGGTCATAGTCATTCGCGAAAAACTCCACCGTGATTTCGGTCGACAAAACTGGTCCATCAATTCTAATCACTGGCGTCGGTTTGCACAGATTTCCGTGCTGTGACAGAACGGCTTGAAATACCCAGAACACGAGTCTTACGTACAACGAGAAGGATTGGTCATGTTAAATCGCGAAAAACTTCACCGTGATTTCGTGTGGCGAGGTGCTTAATTGCATTAATTACACCCCGGACTTGGTTTGCAACACTTTCGTGCGGATGTGAACGGCTTGAAACACCTCGAACAGGAGTCTTACGTACGATGAGGAGGATTGGCCATGTTCGTTACGAAAAACTCCACCGTGATTTCGGCCGCCAAAACTGGTCCATCAATGGTAACCACTGGCGTCGGTTTGCATAGATTTCCGTGCAGGGACGGAACGGCTGAAACACCCGTACATGAGTCTTAAGTAAAATGAGGAGGATTGGTCATGTTCGTCGCGAAAAACTTCACCGTGATTTCGTGCCCAGAACTGGTGCATTAAATGCACCCCCGGGCACGGTTTGCAATCCTTTCGTGTATTGTCGGAACGGTTTGAAACACACAATATGAGATTCTAATGTACCACATGGTGGATCGGTCACATTCGTCGGGAAAAACTCGACCGTGGTTTCGGACGCCCATACTGGTGCATCAATTGCAACCACTGGCGTCGGTTTGCACTGATTTCCGCGCAGCGTTGCAATGGCTTCGAACACACAAAACACGAGTCCTACATACAACGAGGACGATTATAGATGCATGTTCGCCGCCAAAACTCCACCGTGGTTTGGGCGCCAAAACTTGTGCATCAATTGTAACCACTGGCGTCGGTTTGCATAGATTTCCGTGCAGTGATGCAAGGGCTTCAAACACACAAAACACGAGTCCTACATACAAGGAGGATGATTGCTCATGTTCGTCGCGAAAAACTTCACCGTGATTTCCGTTGCCAGAACTGGTGCATTAAATACACCCCCGGGACTTGGTTTGCAACACTTTCGTGCAGTGACAGAACGGCTTGAAACACCTTGAGCAGGAGTCTTACGTACAACGAGGAGGATTGGCCATGTTCGTCGAGAAAAGCTCCACCGTGATTTCGGCCGCCAAAACTGGTCTATCAATTGTAACCACTAGCGTCGGTTTGCACTGATTTCCGTGCAGGGACGGAACGGCTGAAACACCCGTACATGAGTCTTACGCAAGACGAGGAGGATTGGTCATGTTCGTCGTCAAAAACATCACCGTGATTTCGGTGGCCCGAACTGGTGCATTAAATGTGCCCCTGGACTCGGTTTGCAACACTTTCGTGTAGTGTCAGAACGGTTTAAAACACCCAATACATGAGTCTTATGTACAACGAGGAGGATTGGTCATAGTCATTCGCGAAAAACTCCACCGTGATTTCGGTCGACAAAACTGGTCCATCAATTCTAATCACTGGCGTCGGTTTGCACAGATTTCCGTCTGTGTGTGAGCGGCTTGAAATACCGAACACGAGTCTTACGTACAACGAGAAGGATTGGTCATGTTCGTCGCGAAAAACTTCACCGTGATTTCCGTGGCCAGAACTGGTGCATTAATTACACCCCCGGGACTTGGTTTGCAACACTTTCGTGCAGTGACAGAACGGCTTGAAACACCTTGAACAGGAGTCTTACGTACGATGAGGAGGATTGGCCATGTTCGTTACGAAAAACTCCACCGTGATTTCGGCCGCCAAAACTGGTCCATCAATGGTAACCACTGGCGTCGGTTTGCATAGATTTCCGTGCAGGGACGGAACGGCTGAAACACCCGTACATGAGTCTTAAGTAAAATGAGGAGGATTGGTCATGTTCGTCGCGAAAAACTTCACCGTGATTTCGGTGCCCAGAACTGGTGCATTAAATGCACCCCCGGGCACGGTTTGCAATCCTTTCTTGTATTGTCGGAACGGTTTGAAACACACAATATGAGATTCTAATGTACCACATGGTGGATCGGTCACATTCGTCGGGAAAAACTCGACCGTGGTTTCGGACGCCCATACTGGTGCATCAATTGCAACCACCGTGGCGTCGGTTTGCACCAGATTTCAGCGCAGCGTTGCAATGGCCGAACACACAAAACACGAGTCCTACATACAACGAGGACGATTACGCATGTTCGTCGTCAAAAACTCCACCGTTGTTTCGGGCGCCAAACTTGTGCATCAATTGTAACCACTGGCGTCGGTTTGCATAGATTTCCGTGCAGTAATGCAAGGTCTTCAAACACACAAAGCACGAGTCCTACATACAAGGAGGATGATTGCTCATGTTCGTCGCGAAAAACTTCACCGTGATTTCCGTTGCCAGAACTGGTGCATTAAATACACCCCCGGGACTTGGTTTGCAACACTTTCGTCGCAAAGGATGAACGGCTTGAAACACCTTGAGCAGGAGTCTTACGTTACAACGAGGAGGATTGGCCATGTTAAATCGAGAAAAGCTCCACCGTGATTTCGCCGCCAAAACTGGTCTATCAATTGTAACCACTGGCGTCGGTTTGCACTGATTTCCGTGCAGGGACGGAACGGCTGAAACACCCGTACATGAGTCTTACGTAAGACGAGGAGGATTGGTCATGTTCGTCGTCAAAAACATCACCGTGATTTCGGTGGCCCGAACTGGTGCATTAAATGTACCCCCTGGACTCGGTTTGCAACACTTTCGTGTAGTGTCAGAACGGTTTAAAACACCCAATACATGAGTCTTATGTACAACGAGGAGGATTGGTCATAGTCATTCGCGAAAAACTCCACCGTGATTTGATCGACAAAACTGGTCCATCAATTCTAATCATCGGGCGTCGGTTTGCACAGATTTCCGTCTGTGTGTAACGGCTTGAAATACCGAACACGAGTCTTACGCACAACGAGAAGGATTGGTCATGTTAAATCGCGAAAAACTTCACCGTGATTTCCGTGGCCGAATCGGTGCATTAATTACACCCCGGGACTTGGTTTGCAACACTTTCGCAAAGCGATGTGAACGGCTTGAAACACCTTGAACAGGAGTCTTACGTACGATGAGGAGGATTGGCCATGTTCGTTACGAAAAACTCCACCGTGATTTCGGCCGCCAAAACTGGTCCATCAATGGTAACCACTGGCGTCGGTTTGCATAGATTTCCGTGCAGGGACGGAACGGCTGAAACACCCGTACATGAGTCTTAAGTAAAATGAGGAGGATTGGTCATGTTAAATCGCGAAAAACTTCACCGTGATTTGGTGCCCCGTAACTGGTGCATTAAATGCACCCCCGGGCACGGTTTGCAATCCTTTCGTGTATTGTCGGAACGGTTTGAAACACACAATATGAGATTCTAATGTACCACATGGTGGATCGGTCACATTCGTCGGGAAAAACTCGACCGTGGTTTCGGACGCCCATACTGGTGCATCAATTGCAACCACTGGCGTCGGTTTGCACAGATTTCCGCGCAGCGTTGCAATGGCTTCGAACACACAAAACACGAGTCCTACATACAACGAGGACGATTGCGCATGTTCGTCGCCAAAAACTCCACCGTGGTTTCGGGCGCCAAAACTTGTGCATCAATTGTAACCACTGGCGTCGGTTTGCATAGATTTCCGTGCAGTGATGCAAGGGCTTCAAACACACAAAACACGAGTCCTACATA
Source organism: Raddia guianensis (assembly GCA_036346415.1). NCBI lineage: Eukaryota > Viridiplantae > Streptophyta > Magnoliopsida > Poales > Poaceae > Raddia > Raddia guianensis. The sequence goes on along the minus strand of JAYEVB010000127.1, from coordinate 13,129 downwards.
CAAGGAGGATGATTGCTCATGTTCGTCGCGAAAAACTTCACCGTGATTTCCGTTGCCAGACCTGGTGCATTAAATACACCCCCGGGACTTGGTTTGCAACACTTTCGTGCGATGTGAGCGGCTTGAAACACCTTGAGCAGGAGTCTTACGCATTACAGCGAGGAGGATTGGCCATGTTCGCCGAGAAAAAGCTCCACCGTGATTTCGCCGCCAAAACTGGTCTATCAATTGTAACCACTAGCGTCGGTTTGCACCGATTTCCGTGCGAGGGACGGAACGGCTGAAACACCCGTACATGAGTCTTACGCAAGACGAGGAGGATTGGTCATGTTAAATCGTCAAAAACATCACCGTGATTTCGTGGCCTTAACTGGTGCATTAAATGTACCCCCTGGACTCGGTTTGCAACACTTTCGTGTAGTGTCAGAACGGTTTAAAACACCCAATACATGAGTCTTATGTACAACGAGGAGGATTGGTCATAGTCATTCGCGAAAAACTCCACCGTGATTTCGGTCGACAAAACTGGTCCATCAATTCTAATCACTGGCGTCGGTTTGCACAGATTTCCGTCTGTGACAGAACGGCTTGAAATACCCAGAACACGAGTCTTACGTACAACGAGAAGGATTGGTCATGTTCGTCGCGAAAAACTTCACCGTGATTTCCGTGGCCAGAACTGGTGCATTAATTACACCCCCGGGACTTGGTTTGCAACACTTTCGTGCAGTGACAGAACGGCTTGAAACACCTTGAACAGGAGTCTTACGTACGATGAGGAGGATTGGCCATGTTCGTTACGAAAAACTCCACCGTGATTTCGGCCGCCAAAACTGGTCCATCAATGGTAACCACTGGCGTCGGTTTGCATAGATTTCCGTGCAGGGACGGAACGGCTGAAACACCCGTACATGAGTCTTAAGTAAAATGAGGAGGATTGGTCATGTTCGTCGCGAAAAACTTCACCGTGATTTCGGTGCCCAGAACTGGTGCATTAAATGCACCCCCGGGCACGGTTTGCAATCCTTTCGTGTATTGTCGGAACGGTTTGAAACACACAATATGAGATTCTAATGTACCACATGGTGGATCGGTCACATTCGTCGGGAAAAACTCGACCGTGGTTTCGGACGCCCATACTGGTGCATCAATTGCAACCACTGGCGTCGGTTTGCACAGATTTCCGCGCAGCGTTGCAATGGCTTCGAACACACAAAACACGAGTCCTACATACAACGAGGACGATTGCGCATGTTCGTCGCCAAAAACTCCACCGTGGTTTCGGGCGCCAAAACTTGTGCATCAATTGTAACCACTTGTAACCACTGGCGTCGGTTTGCATAGATTTCCGTGCAGTGATGCAAGGGCTTCAAACACACAAAACACGAGTCCTACATACAAGGAGGATGATTGCTCATGTTCGTCGCGAAAAACTTCACCGTGATTTCCGTTGCCAGAACTGGTGCATTAAATACACCCCCGGGACTTGGTTTGCAACACTTTCGTGCAGTGACAGAACGGCTTGAAACACCTTGAGCAGGAGTCTTACGTACAACGAGGAGGATTGGCCATGTTCGTCGAGAAAAGCTCCACCGTGATTTCGGCCGCCAAAACTGGTCTATCAATTGTAACCACTAGCGTCGGTTTGCACTGATTTCCGTGCAGGGACGGAACGGCTGAAACACCCGTACATGAGTCTTACGCAAGACGAGGAGGATTGGTCATGTTAAATCGTCAAAAACATCACCGTGATTTCGTGGCCCTTAACTGGTGCATTAAATGTGCCCCTGGACTCGGTTTGCAACACTTTCGTGTAGTGTCAGAACGGTTTAAAACACCCAATACATGAGTCTTATGTACAACGAGGAGGATTGGTCATAGTCATTCGCGAAAAACTCCACCGTGATTTCGGTCGACAAAACTGGTCCATCAATTCTAATCACTGGCGTCGGTTTGCACAGATTTCCGTGCTGTGACAGAACGGCTTGAAATACCCAGAACACGAGTCTTACGTACAACGAGAAGGATTGGTCATGTTCGTCGCGAAAAACTTCACCGTGATTTCCGTGGCCAGAACTGGTGCATTAATTACACCCCCGGGACTTGGTTTGCAACACTTTCGTGCGGATGTGAGCGGCTTGAAACACCTTGAACAGGAGTCTTACGTACGATGAGGAGGATTGGCCATGTTCGTTACGAAAAACTCCACCGTGATTTCGGCCGCCAAAACTGGTCCATCAATGGTAACCACTGGCGTCGGTTTGCATAGATTTCCGTGCAGGGACGGAACGGCTGAAACACCCGTACATGAGTCTTAAGTAAAATGAGGAGGATTGGTCATGTTCGTCGCGAAAAACTTCACCGTGATTTCGGTGCCCAGAACTGGTGCATTAAATGCACCCCCGGGCACGGTTTGCAATCCTTTCGTGTATTGTCGGAACGGTTTGAAACACACAATATGAGATTCTAATGTACCACATGGTGGATCGGTCACATTCGTCGGGAAAAACTCGACCGTGGTTTCGGACGCCCATACTGGTGCATCAATTGCAACCATCGGCGTCGGTTTGCACAGATTTCAGCGCAGCGTTACAATAACCGAACACACAAAACACGAGTCCTACATACAACGAGGACGATTGCGCATGTTCGTCGCCAAAAACTCCACCGTGGTTTCGGGCGCCAAAACTTGTGCATCAATTGTAACCACTGGCGTCGGTTTGCATAGATTTCCGTGCAGTGATGCAAGGGCTTCAAACACACAAAACACGAGTCCTACATACAAGGAGGATGATTGCTCATGTTCGTCGCGAAAAACTTCACCGTGATTTCCGTTGCCAGAACTGGTGCATTAAATACACCCCCGGGACTTGGTTTGCAACACTTTCGTGCAGTGACAGAACGGCTTGAAACACCTTGAGCAGGAGTCTTACGTACAACGAGGAGGATTGGCCATGTTCAATCGAGAAAAGCTCCACCGTGATTTCGGCCGCCAAAACTGGTCTATCAATTGTAACCACTAGCGTCGGTTTGCACTGATTTCCGTGCAGGGACGGAACGGCTGAAACACCCGTACATGAGTCTTACGCAAGACGAGGAGGATTGGTCATGTTCGTCGTCAAAAACATCACCGTGATTTCGGTGGCCCGAACTGGTGCATTAAATGTGCCCCTGGACTCGGTTTGCAACACTTTCGTGTAGTGTCAGAACGGTTTAAAACACCCAATACATGAGTCTTATGTACAACGAGGAGGATTGGTCATAGTCATTCGCGAAAAACTCCACCGTGATTTCGGTCGACAAAACTGGTCCATCAATTCTAATCACTGGCGTCGGTTTGCACAGATTTCCGTGCTGTGACAGAACGGCTTGAAATACCCAGAACACGAGTCTTACGTACAACGAGAAGGATTGGTCATGTTCGTCGCGAAAAACTTCACCGTGATTTCCGTGGCCAGAACTGGTGCATTAATTACACCCCCGGGACTTGGTTTGCAACACTTTCGCAAAGGATGTGAGCGGCTTGAAACACCTTGAACAGAGTCTTACGTGCGATGAGGAGGATTGGCCATGTTCGCTTCTGAAAAACTCCACCGTGATTTCGCCGCCAAAACTGGTCCATCAATGGTAACCAGGCGTCGGTTTGCATAGATTTCCGTGCGAGGGAGGGGCGGAACGGCTGAAACACCCGCACATGAGTCTTAAGTAAAATGAGGAGGATTGGTCATGTTAAATCGCGAAAAACTTCACCGTGATTTCGGTGCCCGTAACTGGTGCATTAAATGCACCCCGCACCTGTTTGCAATCCTTTCGTGTATTGTCGGAACGGTTTGAAACACACAATATGAGATTCTAATGTACCACATGGTGGATCGGTCACATTCGTCGGGAAAAACTCGACCGTGGTTTCGGACGCCCATACTGGTGCATCAATTGCAACCATCGGCGTCGGTTTGCACAGATTTCAGCGCTGCGATACAGGCTTCCGAACACACAAAACACGAGTCCTACATACAACGAGGACGATTGCGCATGTTCGTCGCCAAAAACTCCACCGTGGTTTCGGGCGCCAAAACTTGTGCATCAATTGTAACCACTGGCGTCGGTTTGCATAGATTTCCGTGCAGTGATGCAAGGGCTTCAAACACACAAAACACGAGTCCTACATACAAGGAGGATGATTGCTCATGTTCGTCGCGAAAAACTTCACCGTGATTTCCGTTGCGGGCAGAACTGGTGCATTAAATACACCCCCGGGACTTGGTTTGCAACACTTTCGTGCAAAGGATGTGAGCGGCTTGAAACACCTTGAGCAGGAGTCTTACGCACAACGAGGAGGATTGGCCATGTTAAATCGAGAAAAGCTCCACCGTGATTTCGCCGCCAAAACTGGTCTATCAATTGTAACCACTAGCGTCGGTTTGCACTGATTTCCGTGCAGGGACGGAACGGCTGAAACACCCGTACATGAGTCTTACGCAAGACGAGGAGGATTGGTCATGTTCGTCGTCAAAAACATCACCGTGATTTCGTGGCCCGAAACTGTGCATTAAATGTGCCCTCGGACTCGGTTTGCAACACTTTCGTGTAGTGTCAGAACGGTTTAAAACACCCAATACATGAGTCTTATGTACAACGAGGAGGATTGGTCATAGTCATTCGCGAAAAACTCCACCGTGATTTCGGTCGACAAAACTGGTCCATCAATTCTAATCACTGGCGTCGGTTTGCACAGATTTCCGTGCTGTGACAGAACGGCTTGAAATACCCAGAACACGAGTCTTACGTACAACGAGAAGGATTGGTCATGTTCGTCGCGAAAAACTTCACCGTGATTTCCGTGGCCAGAACTGGTGCATTAATTACACCCCCGGGACTTGGTTTGCAACACTTTCGTGCAGTGACAGAACGGCTTGAAACACCTTGAACAGGAGTCTTACGTACGATGAGGAGGATTGGCCATGTTCGTTACGAAAAACTCCACCGTGATTTCGGCCGCCAAAACTGGTCCATCAATGGTAACCACTGGCGTCGGTTTGCATAGATTTCGTCGTGCGAGGGACGGAGCGGCTGAAACACCCGTACATGAGTCTTAAGTAAAATGAGGAGGATTGGTCATGTTCGTCGCGAAAAACTTCACAGTGATTTGATTGCCCAGGCTGGTGCATTAAATGCACCCCGGCACGGTTTGCAATCCTTTCGTGTATTGTCGGAGCGGTTTGAAACACACAATATGAGATTCTAATGTACCACATGGTGGATCGGTCACATTCGTCGGGAAAAACTTCGACCGTGGTTTGGACGCCCATATTGGTGCATCAATTGCAACCACCGGCGTCGGTTTGCACAGATTTCAGCACAGATTTCAAGCAGCGATAATGGCTTCAACACACAAAACACGAGTCCTACATACAACGAGGACGATTGCGCATGTTCGTCGCCAAAAACTCCACCGTGGTTTCGGGCGCCAAAACTTGTGCATCAATTGTAACCACTGGCGTCGGTTTGCATAGATTTCCGTGCAGTGATGCAAGGGCTTCAAACACACAAAACACGAGTCCTACATACAAGGAGGATGATTGCTCATGTTCGTCGCGAAAAACTTCACCGTGATTTCCGTTGCCAGAACTGGTGCATTAAATACACCCCCGGGACTTGGTTTGCAACACTTTCGTGCAGTGACAGAACGGCTTGAAACACCTTGAACAGGAGTCTTACGTACAACGAGGAGGATTGGCCATGTTCGTCGAGAAAAGCTCCACCGTGATTTCGGCCGCCAAAACTGGTCTATCAATTGTAACCACTGGCGTCGGTTTGCACTGATTTCCGTGCAGGGACGGAACGGCTGAAACACCCGTACATGAGTCTTACGTAAGACGAGGAGGATTGGTCATGTTCGTCGTCAAAAACATCACCGTGATTTCGGTGGCCCGAACTGGTGCATTAAATGTACCCCCTGGACTCGGTTTGCAACACTTTCGTGTAGTGTCAGAACGGTTTAAAACACCCAATACATGAGTCTTATGTACAACGAGGAGGATTGGTCATAGTCATTCGCGAAAAACTCCACCGTGATTTCGGTCGACAAAACTGGTCCATCAATTCTAATCACTGGCGTCGGTTTGCACAGATTTCCGTGCTGTGACAGAACGGCTTGAAATACCCAGAACACGAGTCTTACGTACAACGAGAAGGATTGGTCATGTTCGTCGCGAAAAACTTCACCGTGATTTCCGTGGCCAGAACTGGTGCATTAATTACACCCCCGGGACTTGGTTTGCAACACTTTCGTGCAGTGATAGAACGGCTTGAAACACCTTGAACAGGAGTCTTACGTACAATGAGGAGGATTGGCCATGTTCGTTACGAAAAACTCCACCGTGATTTCGGCCGCCAAAACTGGTCCATCAATGGTAACCACTGGCGTCGGTTTGCATAGATTTCCGTGCAGGGACGGAACGGCTGAAACACCCGTACATGAGTCTTAAGTAAAATGAGGAGGATTGGTCATGTTCGTCGCGAAAAACTTCACCGTGATTTCGGTGCCCAGAACTGGTGCATTAAATGCACCCCCGGGCACGGTTTGCAATCCTTTCTTGTATTGTCGGAACGGTTTGAAACACACAATATGAGATTCTAATGTACCACATGGTGGATCGGTCACATTCGTCGGGAAAAACTCGACCGTGGTTTCGGACGCCCATACTGGTGCATCAATTGCAACCACTGGCGTCGGTTTGCACTGATTTCCGCGCAGCGTTGCAATGGCTTCGAACACACAAAACACGAGTCCTACATACAACGAGGACGATTGCGCATGTTCGTCGCCAAAAACTCCACCGTGGTTTCGGGCGCCAAAACTTGTGCATCAATTGTAACCACTGGCGTCGGTTTGCATAGATTTCCGTGCAGTGATGCAAGGGCTTCAAACACACAAAACACGAGTCCTACATACAAGGAGGATGATTGCTCATGTTCGTCGCGAAAAACTTCACCGTGATTTCCGTTGCGAAAAACTTCACGGTGCATTAAATACACCCCGGACTTGGTTTGCAACACTTTCGTGCGTGAAAGGATGTGAACGGCTTGAAACACCTTGAACAGGAGTCTTACGTACAACGAGGAGGATTGGCCATGTTCGTCGAGAAAAGCTCCACCGTGATTTCGCCGCCAAAACTGGTCTATCAATTGTAACCACTAGCGTCGGTTTGCACTGATTTCCGTGCGAGGGAACGGCTGAAACACCCGTACATGAGTCTTACGTAAGACGAGGAGGATTGGTCATGTTCGTCGTCAAAAACATCACCGTGATTTCGGTGGCCCGAACTGGTGCATTAAATGTGCCCCCTGGACTCGGTTTGCAACACTTTCGTGTAGTGTCAGAACGGTTTAAAACACCCAATACATGAGTCTTATGTACAGCGAGGAGGATTGGTCATAGTCATTCGCGAAAAACTCCACCGTGATTTGATCCGACAAAACTGGTCCATCAATTCTAATCATCGGCGTCGGTTTGCACAGATTTCCGTCTGTGACGTGAACGGCTTGAAATACCCGAACACGAGTCTTACGCACAACGAGAAGGATTGGTCATGTTAAATCGCGAAAAACTTCACCGTGATTTCCGTGGCCGAACGGTGCATTAATTACACCCGGGACTTGGTTTGCAACACTTTCGTGCGGGATGAGCGGCTTGAAACACCTTGAACAGGAGTCTTACGTGCGATGAGGAGGATTGGCCATGTTCGTTCTGAAAAACTCCACCGTGATTTCGCCGCCAAAACTGGTCCATCAATGGTAACCATCGGCGTCGGTTTGCATAGATTTCCGTGCGAGGGACGGAACGGCTGAAACACCCGTACATGAGTCTTAAGTAAAATGAGGAGGATTGGTCATGTTAAATCGCGAAAAACTTCACCGTGATTTGATTGCCCGAACTGGTGCATTAAATGCACCCCGGGCATGGTTTGCAATCCTTTCGTGTATTGTCGGAACGGTTTGAAACACACAATATGAGATTCTAATGTACCACATGGTGGATCGGTCACATTCGTCGGGAAAAACTTCGACCGTGGTTTGGACGCCCATCTTGGTGCATCAATTGCAACCACCGGCGTCGGTTTGCACAGATTTCAGCGCAGCGTTACAGTAACCGAACACACAAAACACGAGTCCTACATACAACGAGGACGATTGGCCATGTTCGCCGCCAAAAACTCCACCGTGGTTTCGGGCGCCAAAACTTGTGCATCAATTGTAACCACCGCGTCGGTTTGCATAGATTTCCGTGCGATGATGCAAGGGCTTCAAACACACAAAACACGAGTCCTACATACAAGGAGGATGATTGCTCATGTTCGTCGCGAAAAACTTCACCGTGATTTCGGTGCCCAGAACTGGTGCATTAAATGCAGCCCCGGGCACGGTTTGCAACACTTTCGTGTATTGTCGGAACGGTTTGAAACACACAATATGAGATTCTAATGTACCACAAGGTGGATTGGTCACATTAAATCGGAAAAACTCGACCGTGGTTACGGACGCCCATACTGGTGCATCAAATGCAACCACTGGCGTCGGTTTGCACAGATTTCCGTGCAGTGATGCAATGGCTTCGAAAACACAAAACACGAGTCCTACATACAACGAGGATGATTGCGCATGTTCGTCGCGAAAGACTCCACCGTGGTATCGGGCGCCAAATGACGTGCATCAGTTGTAACCACTGGCGTCGGTTTGCATAGATTTCCGTGCAGTGATGGAACGGCTTGAAACACCCAGAACATGAGTCTTACGTACAACGAGGAGGATTGGCCATGTTCGTCGTGAAAAACTTCACCGCGCTTTCGGTGGCCAGAACTGGTCAGTTAAATGCACCCCTAGACTCGGTTTGCAATACTTTCGTGTATTGTCGAAACGGTTTGAAACACACAATTTATGATTCTTATGTACAACAAGGTGGATTGGCCATATTCGTCGCGAAAAACCGCACCGTGGTTTGGGACGCCCAAACTGGTGCATCAATTGCAACCAGGCGTCGGCGCCGGTTTGCAAAGATTTCCACGCAGCGATGCAATGGCTTCGAACACACAAAACACGAGTCCTACATACAACGAGGACGATTGCGCATGTTCGTCGCCAAAAACTCCACCGTGGTTTCGGGCGCCAAAACTTGTGCATCAATTGTAACCACTGGCGTCGGTTTGCATAGATTTCCGTGCAGTGATGCAAGGGCTTCAAACACACAAAACACGAGTCCTACATACAAGGAGGATGATTGCTCATGTTGGTCGCGAAAAACTTCACCGTGATTTCCGTTGCCAGAACTGGTGCATTAAATACACCCCCGGGACTTGGTTTGCAACACTTTCGTGCAGTGACAGAACGGCTTGAAACACCTTGAGCAGGAGTCTTACGTACAACGAGGAGGATTGGCCATGTTCGTCGAGAAAAGCTCCACCGTGATTTCGGCCGCCAAAACTGGTCTATCAATTGTAACCACTAGCGTCGGTTTGCACTGATTTCCGTGCAGGGGACGGACCCGTACATGAGTCTTGTACACCCTTGTTTGCTACTAACAATGACAGTCACATCTCCCATCGACATACTGAAGAAGCACGAAATATTGGCTCCAACTCCTATCGAGAGATATGTTTGATGACTATGATGCAGAAGATGCTTATCTCGACTTGAAGCATTTGAGACAAGGTAAAATGAAGGTAAAAGGATACTATCAAAAATTTAAAACCTTGTTACGGCTAAGCGAACTAAATGAGTGTGTAGAAGCAACTGAAAATAGATTTTTAAAAGGACTTAATGAGGAAATTCGGGATATGCTCATTCATGAAACATATAGTTCTCTTTCACAATTGTTTAAATGTGCTTGTAGAGCTAAAGATATGTTTCTTGAATCATTGAATGAATTTTTTGCCTCATTAGATAGACCCATTGTTGCACCTATTGCCGAATCTAACATTATGCAGGACGATAAGCATCACCAAGAGGAGGATGAAGAGGAGCATAAGAAAGAAGAAGAGATCATTGCCGCGAGTACAAAGCAAAACATTGAACTTACGCCTACATCAACTGATGCGACCCTACAAGGTAATGAAAAAGGTGATGCCCTTGTTCAATGTGATGATGGTATTTGTGATGATACGAAACCGTCCACTGTTCATGCTATTCTAGAGCAATCATTAGTGAAACCCGCTGTTGAATTTCCTTTGCCACAAGATGATTTGCTTGCTACTATTTGTGATAAAGAAGAGTTGTGTGATAATGCTTCACTTATATCAATACCACAACTATTAAACGAACATGTGTCTTCTGTTTTAGAAACCAATACTTGTGCTAATAATAGACATGTTCTTCATATTGCAACTGAGAAAAATGAGTTAAAATTAATGTCTTCTCTTAGTACTTTAGGTTACATTGAATTCGATGTTCTTTGTAATCTAAATAGTTTGGAGGAGAAACTTTGTCAACACTCAGATTTGCCATGTTTATATAAAAATAGTTTACATGTTATTGGCAAAAATAATGATAAAGGAGAGTATATGGTGCATAGAGTTTACATTTGTTCCAATATGAATCCAACTTTTGCTGTAAATGAATGTGCCCAACTAGAGGATGACAATGTTTCTAGCCATGTCATGCTAAATTCCTCTAGTTTTGACTTAAAAGGTGTGCGCATTCTTTTGCCCCTTGTTTCCACTAACCTTTTGCAGAAACATATAAAGGAGTCGAGGTCGACTCCAATTCAAAAAGGGGAGAATGATGAGGGCATCACCCACATGGATGTGACCGCCACTCCTTCCCCTGCATCCACTACGGTCATGACAAGTTGGCGACAATTCACTGCATCGTCTACTTCTTATACGTCTACTATGATGGCTTCATCGACTTGGTACTATCGACTGTCTACTATGATGGCTTCATCGACTTGGTACTATCGACCGCCACCTTGGCCAGGTCGATCACGCAGTTGGCCTCCGGATATGGCGTCATCGTCTCCATTACTTCGGCCGCCACCCATAATTGAAGGCGCAATTAAGAAAGGTGTATCTCCGCCTCATCCACTCCTTCAGGTCATAAAGTTCTTGTCACTCCAAAGACGGCCCAAGAGAAAGCCCAGCTCGAGTCCAATTCCAGTTCGGCCATCTCGCTGCACAACTTCAAGCGGACGCCCAGGTCACATACGATGTCCGTTTTCGACGTTCTACCACTCTACGGAAAGCTTAGGAGATAAGCTTTCCAACGGATGCAATCTCACCTCAAAATTCATCCAGAAGCAACAGAATTCAACGAAACAAGGTGCTGCGTCACCCAGTTGGGCCAACCCGGGCCTTGTACTCGTGTCGGACCTAGGCCCTGGTGGAGGACGCCCTAGGGGAACCCTAGAACGACCAGGGGACCCCCTTGGCCGTCACTCCACCTATATATTTCATAGCTGTCGCTGTTTAGACTCAGGTTTTGTTGTGTTTTGGTTGACCCCATGTGTGTCCCTCCTCGTGTTCGCGTGTGTCGACTAGACCACCCGTGACGAGAAACAGAACCTCACCCTTTTCGTGAGATTTATCAGTTATCATCTTGTTCTTGCTTGTTCTCGATTGCTAGCAGGTTCAAGGATCAATCGTGTCTGGCTGGTTGATCGCCTCGTGTGGTGACATTTGCGATTGCGCGGTCGCTGATCCCGTGGATTGGTAGCGTCGTCATTACACCAAATCGACGTATCGTTCTCATCAGAAGATCGGGCCGACCCCGTGCGCATCAGGATTGGTCATGTTCGTCGCGAAAAACTTCACCGTGATTTCGGTGCCCAGAACTGGTGCATTAAATGCAGCCCCGGGCACGGTTTGCAACACTTTCGTGTATTGTCGGAACGGTTTGAAACACACAATATGAGATTCTAATGTACCACAAGGTGGATTGGTCACATTCGTCGGGAAAAACTCGACCGTGGTTACGGACGCCCATACTGGTGCATCAAATGCAACCACTGGCGTCGGTTTGCACAGATTTCCGTGCAGTGATGCAATGGCTTCGAAAACACAAAACACGAGTCCTACATACAACGAGGATGATTGCGCATGTTCGTCGCGAAAGACTCCACCGTGGTATCGGGCGCCAAAAGATGTGCATCAATTGTAACCACTGGCGTCGGTTTGCATAGATTTCCGTGCAGTGATGGAACGGCTTGAAACACGCAGAACATGAGTCTTACGTACAACGAGGAGGATTGGCCATGTTCGTCGTGAAAAACTTCACCGCGCTTTCGGTGGCCAGAACTGGTCACTTAAATGCACCCCTAGACTCGGTTTGCAATACTTTCGTGTATTGTCGAAACGGTTTGAAACACACAATTTATGATTCTTTTGTACAACAAGGTGGATTGGTCATATTCGTCGCGAAAAACAGCACCGTGGTTTGGGACGCCCAAACTGGTGCATCAATTGCAACCACTGGCGTCGGTTTGCAAAGATTTCCACGCAGCGATGCAATGGCTTCGGACACACAAAACACGAGTCCTACATACAACGAGGACGATTGCGCATGTTCGTCGCCAAAAACTCCACCGTGGTTTCGTGCGCCAAAACTTGTGCATCAATTGTAACCACTGGCGTCGGTTTGCATAGATTTCCGTGCAGTGATGCAAGGGCTTCAAACACACAAAACACGAGTCCTACATACAAGGAGGATGATTGCTCATGTTGGTCGCGAAAAACTTCACCGTGATTTCCGTTGCCAGAACTGGTGCATTAAATACACCCCCGGGACTTGGTTTGCAACACTTTCGTGCAGTGACAGAACGGCTTGAAACACCTTGAGCAGGAGTCTTACATTACAGCGAGGAGGATTGGCCATGTTAAATCGAGAAAAGCTCCACCGTGATTTCGTCGCCAAAACTGGTCTATCAATTGTAACCACTAGCGTCGGTTTGCACTGATTTCCGTCTAGGGACGGAACGGCTGGCTACCGTACATGAGTCTTACGCAAGTCGAGGAGTATTGGTCATGTTAAATCGTCAAAAACATCACCGTGATTTCGTGGCCTTAACTGGTGCATTAAATGTACCCCGGACTCGGTTTGTAACACTTTCGTGTAGAGTCGAGCGGTTTAAAACACCCAA
>JAYEVB010000343.1:0-29173 GCA_036346415.1 Raddia guianensis | reverse complement strand
GATCGGTGGTTCGATCCCAAACAGTCCTGCTCGTGGAACCATAACCTGCTCGGTCATTTGTTGTTCGCCTTTGTAGTAGGAAAAATATCTTCGTCAGATCTAGAGTCTCAAGAGGAAGACCCCACTCTAGTGAGTCCTTCCACTTGAGTCTCGTGGGCTAGCCGTCGATAAAATCACGGCCCATTGCCATGGCCCACTCCCCGACGTGCCCAATCGAATAAATTCTTACTAGGGCCTAGCTCCTCGAAGGTTCTATCGTGCCCATGTGCATCCCGCCAACATGCCTTCCCCGGCCGCACGCAAGCGTAATGGCCTATGATTCGTGTTTGAGTCCTACTCAACAAGAGTTCTCAGACGGCCACGTGAAGACCCTGGACGTGGTTTCCGGATTGAATAGAAGTCGTGATCCCCAAGACTAGGAGTTTGCCTTATCTACTGTATGATTTGGCATGGCACGAGTTCATTACGATCTCGTAGTTAGCCCGCCCAATATTCTCTGCTGGTTGGTTTGCTCGCACTATATAAACAGGCTCCCTACGGCGCAGTAGAGGGCATGAGGTTTTTGCTTAATACTTCAGACACTCTATATTCTCGCCGAGACTTGTTCATCTCTGGCCGAGTTCCGCCTTGTAATACTTTTGATATAAAGAAAGGCCGGACGAGGGCTATTATCTCTCCCGAGAGGCCCGAACCAGATAAAACCCCTCGCCTCCTTGTTTGTCGTTGTTCGCTCAATTCTGGCGTGTCTCCTATTTCACTCTTGAAGAACCTTAGCGACTTGAGATCGATATCTCAACCGTCGATGTAAACGCTAGACCCTTCTTAAAGCAAGGGCTTACAAAATACATGACCTAGCTACTCCTAACCCTATCTATGACCTCTTCGCCGCCTTGGCCATGCTTAGATTGTCTTGAAGCAGCTCAATTATTCACCGAGGCCTCGCTAGGATTCCATGAAACATCCAAGAACCCCCAAGCGCAAAAGCATACGTCATCAATGCCACTAAAAGAATTAGGGCTCAACGATGCTCACATTCTCCCCCTTTGTGGCACTTGATGACAACTCAATAGATATCTTATATTTTGAGGTGCAAAAGGGTTAGTGCAAACGGGCAAAAGAAGACATACGCAGCACATAGATGAACAGAAAAGCACAATAACAATTTTAAGATCCACCGCCGACAAGGTAGCGGCAAAGTAAAGGAAACTCCCCTAAATCCATGCAACAAAAGACACAAGCCAACACAAAATAGTTCAAGAAACCACAAAGAAGCCAACAAGTTCAATAAGCCCAAATCTATTCTTTCTCCCCTTTGTCAACAAGGACACATAGGAAAGCTTCTCTAATCTTCACGCCGCTTGACCACTACGCCCACCTGCATCGCTAGATGGAGAAGAGCGCGCTTCTTGGATTTTGATCTAGCGGAGAGGGATGGAGAACCACCGACAGGAGGAGGAGCCGAAGCTGAGACTAGAACAAAACTCGGCTGAGGAACCTGGCCTGCATCAAGATACTCATGATAGTCGCCCGAGCTTGGTCATACCATGTATAGGGATTGGTTGTTCCTGAATTATATGGCATAAAGTGAGTGCCCATGTGCATCATTGCAGACTTCATTGAGTCCTCAAGGCCTCTTCCGGTAGGGAAGAGGAGAGGAGCTTGAGAGAGACACCATGCACAGATCGAGTCGCCCCTCGAGGATCCCCGCGGTGGGAATCGAAGAGAAAGACGAGGGGAGGCCGGAGATGGAGAGGGGGGTACTTAGCCAAAACAGGATGAGTCCATTGGACCGGGTCCGAAGACCTCCGGGCCGGGTCCGACAGAGAGGCTAAAACTGCTCGCTACCCAAATTTTATCTGACCGGGTCCGGCTGGTGGTTGGATCGGGTCCGACAGATTGAAAAATCCGCCGAAACCTAGCCAATCAACGCCGGACTTTATCCGAGAGGCCGGACGGGCTTGACCCATATAGAATTTGAATCTTAATGCTTTTGAAGGGATTTTACTCCTATTTTGCTAAAGAACCAAGAAAATTCAAATTTTGGAGCAATTTCCAGAGCAATTTTGAAAGACTTAGTTTTGAAGGGATGAGATATAAAAAAGGTAAAATCTAAACAACATCATCATTCAAATCCAAATTTTGATCTTGAGATCAAGGAAATGTATGGACCCAAAATATGTCTTGATAAGGCAATTGATATGTCGATTCAAGCATATGGTCCATTTTAGAGTTTAAGCACGATAGTTTTTTTTAATTAAAGCATTTTCAAGACCTTCGAAAGAAGTAAGAAATTTTAAACAAAAGCTTTATTCAAATGAAGCATTTCTTAAGAGGATAAGAGTTTTGAATTTTGAAGAAATTTGAAATGGTAAGAGGATATGAGATTTATGAGGCTCAATTTGTTTTGGTCGAAAATATAGGACAAAATGTGCTTAACTCAAAACAAATTGATTTCTTCACAATAAAGGAGAGTTGTGAAATTATGAGATAAGCTCAAACTCCCCCTAAATGTGACAAGGGTCAAAGACTAATCGAAAGAATTCAAATAAGACCCAAACATCAAATGAGAAACAATCAACGCTGCTGAACTATCTAGTATGTTTAGTTCATTTCTTAATTTGCAAAACCGCGTCTCATCCAAGGGTTCGTAAAGATGTCCGCTAATTGATCCTCTGTTTCACAAGACGCAAGCACAACGTCACCCTTGGCAACATGATCACGAATGAAGTGATGACGGATGTCGATGTGCTTGGTATGGGAATGTTGAACCGGATTATTGGTAATTTTTACCGCACTTTGATTTTCACAAAGAAGAGGCACTTTTTTAAATTTTAGCGCAAAGTCACTAAGCATCCGTGTCATGTACAAGAGTTGAGCACAATAACTCCCCACCGCTACATATTCCGCTTCCGCGATAGATAGCGCCACGGAGTTTTGCTTCCTCGAAGCCCATGACACGAGTGAGCGTCCTAGTAAGTGACAACTGTGGATAACATAGACCCCAGGTATCCACCCGACAGGGGATGGACCAAGTCGGGTGGATGAGGACGGGTACCACTCGGATTCTAGAAGGCTTGCCCGGCAATGAAAGAAGTCTATTCCTAATTAATAGGGAAGATATACTTGTAATGCCGGATAAGGATAGAGATAGGACTCACTGTGAATCCGATCAGACTCTATCTTGTAACCCCGCCCCCACTATATAAGGCGGGCAGGAGCCCCGGTTCGCATATCGATTCTACAAATTTGATCATCTCCTGTGTTGATCATCATCTTGTACACATATACCCCATATAATCTCGTGAGCACGTGACGAGGGTATTACCTCCACCATGAGGGCCTCGAACTCAGATAAATCCTTGCCTTTGTGCTACCATCGAAGTTTGGATCTTGTGCATTGCCCCATATATAATCATTGCCGTGGTGACCCCCGCTTAGTCAACAATGACGCTGGCACGCCTGTAGGAGCAGCGCCAAGATCATCTTCGCCAAGCTCGATGGCATCGATCAACGGTGTCGCCGCTGCCTCCGCCCCGAGCCAATCAAGGCTATCAACGACTTCGGCGACTACACCTCTCGGATTTGGATCAGATCCAATCTATGAGGAACTACAACAACGCCTCCCGCTCGGGTTGGGGATCGCCACGGCCATCTACTCATGAGTAGTACGCCAACGGCTCAATTCCCGACTCGGATACGGCGATGGCTCGAAGACAGATTCTAGACGTCATCTTGTTTCTTCAATTTCCGTTGATCCAGAAAGAATTTCGGGATGAGACTGGATGCGTTGGAAAGATAATTTCGTCATCTTTCCGTGAAGCCCAAGAACGCCCAAAACAGAGTCCGGATGTGTCCGGGACATCCGTTTGAAGGCAGGCTGCACGGGAAGATTGCGAATCTCAGCAAGCTCGTAAAACCCATCTGCGGAGGATGCGGCATGCGGATATGCCACGATACGGATGCAAGAACACCTAATTCGGACTTCGGATGCGACCGTGATGCCTTTGTCAAGGCGTCTCGCGCAGAGGTCGCGACTTCGGGCGAAGCTTGTAAAGCTCGCTGCTGCCGCCACGGCGTGAGGATTGGTCGTGCCACATCTCGTGGACGTTGAAGACCAGCGAGGACGCTCATCGAACTTCGCCAAGCTACACCAACCGCGATGGAGATCATGTACGACCACGGCCAACTCCGCCGACAACGAAGCGAGACCTCGGCGGACACGCGCTGTTCGTCCGCCGACCACGACGCCCACTCGGTGTTGATCAAGATCTGAACGACTACTTCTCAGATCGCCACGCCGCCACGCCTAAGGTCTATAGCTCGTCAGACGCCATTGCGCCGCCACGAGCGCCGCAGACGCTGCATGCCCGTAGCTTCAAATTCACGGCTCGGGCGACAAGCCACTCGGCTACACGCCACGCCACGCCACGAAGTGCTCAAGTCTATAGCTCGGTCAGACGCTATCGCTACGCCACGAGCACCCGGTACGGTTACACGCCCGCAGCTTCAAATCCACGGCTCACCGACAAGCCACTCGCCACATCGCCATGCCAGCCACGAGCGCACAAGTTCACGGCTTAAACACGCCACTCAAATGACACGCCACGCTCGCCGCTTATGAGCGCCAAGATTCAGCTCGGTCAGACGCCATCGCGCCACATTTAGCGCCCAGACGGGCCAGACACCAGCTTCAAATCTACGGCTCGGCGATAAGCCACTCTACATCGCCACGCCAACGCCACGAGCGACAAGTTCACGGCTTGGCGACACGCTACTCAGCGACACGCCACGCCGCCGCCACGAGGGCCTCAAGTATTCAGCTCGCCAGATGCCATCACGCCGCCACGAAGCGCCTGCACGGCCAGACGCCGGCAGCTTCAAATCTACGGCTCGGCGATAAGCCACTCGCCACACGCCACGCCAGCGCCACGAGCGACAAGTTCATGCGGTTCGGCGACACGCTACTCAACGACACGCCTACGCGTGCTATGAGCGCCAAGTATTTAGCTCGGTCAGATGCTATCGCGCGCCACGAGCGCCGGTGGCGTCAGACGCCGCAGCTTCAAATCTACGGCTCGGCGATAAGCCACTGCTACACGCCACGCCAGCCACCACGAAGACAACTCTATGGCTCGGCGACACGCCACTCAGCCGACACGCCACGCCGCGCCACGAGCGCCCGTTTACGGTTCGGCGACACGCAACTCAATGACACGCCACGCCGCGCCACGAGCGCCTAGTATTCAGCGGTCAGACGCCATCGCGCGCCACGAGCGCCCGGTACGGCTGTACGCCTACAGCTTCAAATCTACGGCTCGGCGACAAGTCACTGCCACATGCTCACCGCCACGAGCACCCAAATATTCACTCGGTTGTACGCCATCGCGCGCCATGAGCGCCTGCACGGCTACACGCCCCAGAGTTCAAATCTATGGCTCGGCGACACGCTACTTAGCGACACGCCTACGCCCGCGCCATGAGCGCCCAAGTATTCAGCTCGGTTGTATCCATCGCGCGCCATGAGCGCCCAAGTATTCAGCTCGGTTAGACGCCATCGCGCGCCACGAGCGCCTCGGTGACGGCCGCATCAGAGCTTCAAATCATGCGTTCGGCGACAAGCCAATCGGCTACACGCCACGCTTAGCCCACGAAAGCATCCAGTTCACGGCTCGGCCACATGCCCACGCCACATCGAGCTAAGTTCTCATTACCATAATCTTTTCATATTAATCTGTTGTTTTGACTTGCTACTTAGTTGGTCTCCAACTAAGCAAGAAGTCGGGGCTACACCCACAGGTACACTTATGCGCACTCTTTTGTTGTTTTTTTATTTATGATTGCAAATGAACCGAGTGGCTTTTTCCGAGTAGTGAAGCTCCACCCACGGACGGCGTAACTCTAGTCACTGACACGCTGCGTTCGGAAAAGAGCCATGAGCCACCCCGACGCCTGGGCTAGACTTGCTTGCAGTAATAAATACTGGGTACAAAGAGTCCCGAGAAGGCCAAGAGGGCCCCACGCTGTCAGCGGGCGAGCCCTCAACACCAAAGAGGCCCCACGCCAGCGGGCGAAGCAGCCCCAACGCTGGCGCAGCCCCTCAGAGGCCAAGAGGGCCCCACGCCACAAAGGGAGTGAAGCAAGGCCCCACCAAAGAAGTCAGTGGGCTCACAAGGGCAGGAGCGCCGCAGAAGGAGTCTTCGTGACGAGGCTCCCCGCCGCGAAGGACGGCGCATTTAATGAGACATCACACGCGGATAGACAATGAAGAAATGATTACTGCATAAAGGACTTCGCAGTCTCGAAAGCGGCCACCACCGTGGCGCAGTAAGAATTGACCGGCAGAGAGAAGGTTTGCTTGAGGAGGCCGCCTGCCAGAGGAGCAGTAGGGCCCCACCCGCAGCTCACCGGCAGGACTGCAGGCGGTCGAGGCCACTTGCAAAGCACGCGAGGGCGGGCGCTGCGGCGGGCGGGCAGCGCACGCTGCCTCTTCTGTCGTGGTCTTGTCAGGCATCGAGAGTATCAGACGCTTATCGCCTCTCGGCCTCTCCGCCACCCCAAAGCTTGTATAAAAGGGGAGGAGAGAGAGGGGAGGAGGAGGAGACGAGAGGTGCAAAACATTGCACAAGCATAGGTTTCAACACACGCAGCTTCACAAGCACCTCAAAACACATTCCCATTCAACCACAATCGAAAAGAGCTAAGGCTCAGCAGAGCAGGACTATTACCCGCGAGGGGTCCAACTCGTAAATCACGAAGTCGCCTTGTTGTGCCCGACGCCAAATCGAACCGAGCTTGATCGAGTTGGCTAGCGACTAAAAATCTGACCAGGTGTGATCCGCAGCGGTTGAGCGGAGAAAACGCCGCTGGCGCACTGTAGGGTGCGCTTAGCATCGGTTCAAGCTTTCGACGCTTCTTCAGCGGCGATGGCGAGCAAAGAATTCGCGATGGAGCAGAAGCGGCCGCAGAGCCGCTGCCACGGAGTAGGCCGCGCGATGGCGGTGGATCACCCGGCGGTAGCCGCCGCTTAGGGTCGAACTCGGCGGAAAGCAGCCACCCTGCCAAGTTAGGGCGGCGCTGGCCTTGGAGGAGTGCACTCAAGATAAAACCTCCATGCGCTGTGGCCTTGCCGGAGAACCCACCGTTCCGTGATTCGACTCTCGGCGGCGCCTGGTTGGCTGCTTGGCCCATGATACTGGCGCCGCCGCCACGGGCGGTGGTGCAAGTTTCGGGGCGGGGAACCGTGTTTCCGCTTCTCCCGTTTTTGTTGCCCTCGCACTCCTCTCGCAGATCTCTTGGTGAGGGGGGCGGAACAAGACGACAAGAGCGCGATTTTACGGGGCTCGGCCGGGCAGCGTGAGGTGGCCGTGATCTCCCGTCCCATCCGAGGACCGCCACTTGTCAGATGGAGAAGACTCGCGGACAAGCTCCGCAGGGGCCGCGACCGAAGGCCGCGACCACGCTGCCACCGCCGCACGCTGGGACCAGCAAGAGGGTTCCCGCAGAGCTGCCCCGCCAAAGGAGGGTGGCGCCGGGCGCCGCCAGGCGACGGGGCGGCGGGCGAGGACCGATCCAGAGCAGGAGGTTCTCGACGCCGGGTGCCGCGCTTTTCTAAGGAGATGCGCCAAGGCCCAAAGGCCGGAGCGGTTTCGTCCGCCCCATCGAAAAGTATGACGGCTCCACCAACCCCGGCGAGTTTTTGCAGATCTACACGACGGTGATGCAGCCGACAGAGGGTCGGGAAGGTTCGCGAACCATTTCCCGCTGTCCTCACCGGCGAGCCCGCCAGGGTTCATGAACCCGCCCCGAGTCCGTGGGTCATGGAAGGAGCTTTTGAGCTCTTCGTCACCAACTTCCGTGGCACCTTCGAGCAGCCCGGTAGAAGACGACCTCCACAACGTGGGAGCAGAAGAGCGAGAGCGCCGCGCGACTATATTCGGGCGCTCACCAGTCCGCAACACCATCCCCGACATCTCCATCGACGCCGTGGTCACGGCATTCAGAGAGGCGCCGAGACCCCAAGGTCAAGGAGAAGATGGCCACCCGCAAGATCAAAACGACGGAGGAGTTTTTCACCTTGGCGACAAGCGCGCTTCAGCGGGAGGTTCAGATTCACCGCCGCGCGGCGTGACAGCGGGGGGCGAGGCCGACATCGAGGAACCCCGCGGCAAGGACAAGAAGAAGCGCAGGCGGCCGAGACCGACAGGTCATGGCCGCCGAAAGCGACGACGATGACGACGACGACGACGACGACGATCAGCCGCAAGAATGGGCGCGCGGGCGTAAAAGAGGAGGAGGTCGCGGCCGGGCGGTACGGTCCCCGTAGGGTGGCCGAGGCGGCGGTTATGGCGATCACCGGCCGCGACGGCCGGCGCTGCCGCGAACGGCGGCCGAGACCGCCGCCCCCGTGGAGTGGGACGGAAGGCCTTATCGCCCCATTCACCGCAACAACTCCTCGACTTGGCGGATTGCCATGTCGTTAGCAAGATGGTGGACAAGCGAGTCCACGAAAGCAGCAGCAGCAGCAGCAGCGCCCGCAGCGGCAAGGGCAAGGAGACGGCTTCGCTGGTTTTCAGCAGCGAGCGCCGGTTGCCGCCATCCACGGGCGGTTCGCCACCTATCCGCCCCACGCTAGCTTTCAGCGCATGGCGAGGAAGTGCGCCGCCGCGTTCGCTTTGGGTCGCTGAGGCACCGGGCGGGTCGGAGCAACCGATCACGCTCACCAAAGCCGACACCCACCAAGATCGCCGCCTCGACATCTCCCCGATCGTGGTTGCGCCCACGGTCCGTAATGTAAAGCTAGGGCGGTGCTGTAGACGGAGGGAGTTCCTCTACCTCCGTCCGCCTCGGTCGCCACGGCGCCCAGATCCAGCAGCAGAGCTTCGCCCAACACTCCTGCTTCGCATCGCGCCGGGCCGAGTCCGCCTCACCGGCGCGCTGGCCTCCCGTGACGCTTGAGGTTCGGCAACTTCCGCACCGAGATGCTCGAGTTCGAGGTGGCGGACTTCGACTTTCTACAACGCCATACTAGGTCGGCCGGCGCCACCAAGTTCATGGCGGTTTGCCACTATGCGCATATGGTGGTGAAGTTCCCGGCCACCGGCCCCATCGTTTTGAAAGTGGACCGCCTGGAGGCGCCCGCTGCGCTAAGGACGCTCGCTTGGCGGGGCGACGGTGCCTGTAAGGCCGAGGCTTCGACTGAGCTCCTCCGCGAAGACCCGGCTTCCCGGTTCGTCTGCTGGAGGTTAAGGCGGTTCCCCGAGCGAAGTCGACCCGCGAAGACCGCTCGGTGGGCGCCTTCAGCGCCAAATAGGAAGGGCGCTTGTCTCCTTCCTCCGCCTAACGAGACGTGTTTGCGTGGCAACCGTCCGACATGGCCGGGTCCTGTGGAGGTGATTGAGCACAATTGGCGACGCTCTCGCGCGCGATCGGTCATGCGTAAGGTCCGAAGCGCCGGTGGAGCGCCAGAAGTTATCCGCCAGAGGTGGACAAGTTTAAGGGCGGGGTCGCCCGCAGTGTCGCCCATCCTGTGGCTCGCGAACCCCGCCCTCGCCAAGAAATCCAACGGCGCGGAGGATGCGCGGACTTCACCGACTCAACAAGGCGTGTTCGGCGATCCAGATCCCGCCCTCGATCGATCTCATCATCGACTCAATCGCGGGTGCGAGTAACGTGTTTTTTGGACGCTGCACCGGTACCACCAGATTAGTATGGTCAAGAAGATGAAGACAAGATCGCTTTCGTGACGCCTATGGGCGCCCATCGCTATACAAGGATGGCGCTCGATCGAAGAATGCAGCCCAACCTATCGCCGGGCCATGCATATCGCCACCGCCCCAAATAGGGCGTAAACCGGAGGTGTATGTCGATGATCCGTGGCTGAAGTCTAAGAAGGCGATGAGTTGATCGGCGACCGAAGAAACCTTCACCAACCCGAGGAAGCATCGCATCGCTTAATCCAGAGAATGCGTGTTCGCCGCTCCGCTCGGTAAACCGCCGATTCCTCGCTCCCAGAGGGGATTGAGGCGAACCCCGACAAGATCGCAATGATCGAGAACATGAAGCCCCGACGCGATTTCGCAGCATGCAGCAGCTTGGTGGGTCGCTTGACCTCCCCGGCCGCTTATAGCTCGCCTGGGATAAAAGTCTTCCACCGCTTCAAGCTCCTAAAGAAGACCAACCAGTTCGAGGGACGGCGGAGGCGCAGGAGGCGCTCGACGGTTCAAGAAATATCTCACCTCCCCGCCTGTAATGGTCGCCTGCACTCGGGCGAGCCGCTGATCCTCTATGTCGCGCGAACCCCTCAGCGGTCAACAAGGGTGCGGTGGCGGAAAGAGAAGGCGTCAGCGCCTATTTACTACGCCAGAAGGTCCTCCACGACGCCAAACAAGGTATTCACAAAGACCAAGATGCTCCACGCCCGCCGACGGCGTCCCGAAGCTACGCCACTACTTCCAGGGCGAGAAGTCACGGTGTTGACTAAGTATCCCTTGCGGAGATCCTTCAACCGCGAGGCGACGGGTCGACGCTGCCGGGCCATGGAGCCGCAGAATTCGATCTCAAGTTCGCCCCCCGAACGCCATCAAAGGGCAAGCTCGCGAGTTCGCAATAATGGACTCCGACGGACACGAAGTCGAAGACACCCCAAAGACCTCGCCGGGACTCTTCTTCGACGGCTCATTCCGGCCGAGGGGCTCAACAAGGCCGCCCGTGTCTCCCATCGGGCGATGTCGTCCGCACTGATGGTGCTGACTTCCGCGCCACCAACAACGCCGCGAATAAGAAGGACCGCTCGCTGGCTCGTGGTGTCTTCACCCTTGGCATCCGGGCGGCTACAAGTAAAGGCGACTTTCTCCGGTCATCAACCAGCGAGGAAGGATTTTCCCGCCGATCCCGCCATGGCGGCCTACCGGCGAGGTGCGCCGTTGGAGCGGCACTTCGAGGGTTTGGCTTCGCGGCACGCCCTCGCCGCGACAACTACATGGCGGATGAATCGTCCTGCATTGCCTCGCCGAGGGCACCTGCTCGCCAGGGTCTTTGAAGAAAGACTTACGCTGCCGTCTGCCGCAGCCTCTAATCTCGGCGGGACGACGCTTCGACGCAGCCCCACTTCGAGGAGACATCACCGATCCCGCCGCAGCCCCCCGCTGAGGGAGGAGGCGAAGAACCGCCGAGGCGGTTGAGGCGAAACGCCAAAGCCAGCGGAGTACGCCGGCGATAATGTATGTAACATCGCCACACTCGTCCGGAAGGTCGCGGATGGATCCGATCCAGCCTACCGCGGATGGAGTGATCCCCACGATGACGCTGCCGGCCGAGAAGATAACGCCAGCGCAAGCGCCACGCCTGGTAGGTGGGGACCAGACGCTGTATGCAAACGGAGTTCTACCGGCGCGCTACCGGAAGCGGGAGGAAATTTTCCGAGATCCATGGAGGCATGCGCGGAGCCATTCAGTGAGCCAGCGTTGGTTGGGAAAGCTTCGCCACGGCTTTATTGGCCTATCGCCTCTAGGATGCCTTCGAAGCCGTGAGGAGATGCGGTTGCCAATTTCATGCTAAGCAGATCCACCGACCGCTCAGCGCCGCAGACCATTCCGCTTCCCCGCCGCTCGCGGTCTGGGCCGACATTCGGCCCGCTCATGGGCGCACCGGAGGTTACACTCATCTGCTCGCCGCCATCGACAAGTTCACTATGGGGTTGAAGCCTTGCCGTCCCAACAATCACATCCGCAGCGGCTATCAAGTTTATGAAGAGCATCTTCGTCCCGTTCGTGTCGCCAACAGTAATCATCATCGATAACGGCGCCGCCTCAAAAGCGCTGATTTTAAGATCGTGCGAAGAGTTGGGTACTGTTGTGCTTCCCCGCTGCGATCCGAAGAGCAATGGGCAAGTGGAGCGGCAAACGCGAAGTACTCAAAGGGCTCGACGCCTGGAGAAGCGTGGCAAGCGCCGGGTCAAGAAGTCCCCATCAGGTTGTGGGCGCCGCGACAACTTCCAGCAGAGCCACAAAGCGACACCCCTTCTTCCCGTGTATGGCTCGAGGCGGTGTTCCCATCGTAGCTCGCCGCTCCCCCAAGGGTGGCGGCGTTTCAGCGAAGACAAAGACCTCGACCGCATCAGACGGCGAATATTCGAGGAGATCCGAGACAGGCGGCGATCCGGCTGCTGGCACCAAGAAAGCGCCGCGCCGCTATCAAGCAAGGCGGTGTGTTTGAGAACACCGGCAGCTGCGCACTCGCTTCGCGAAAATCCAAGCGCAGCGGGCGAACAAACCGCCTCCCCGTGGGAGGGCCCTTCAAGGTGGTCTCGGCCTCCCGCCCAGCCTGGCCAGCTCAGATTCGAGGATGGTCGCGAATTGGCGAACACTTGAACGCCGAAAGTACCGAGGAAGTTCTACCCGAGGTAGCGCCTGCTTTTTTTGGCCTTCCTTGAGCCGAAAGGCGAGGTCTTTCCTTCACCGTCACTGGGGTCTGCGCTGTACAAAGCCATCTTCAATAAGAGATAAGTTCTGCCTCCTTGTGGGCATCCGCTTTTTTCGCCAAGTCCGTTAGAAAGCATTCGCTGAAAGCTGGTAGCTAAAAAGTACTTAAGGCGATGGCCCTTAGTTGCAAGGACTAACGCCACGACTCAAGGTTGGGCGAGGCGGTTGACGGAAGGCGGTTCTAGCCCGCCGCGGTCGGCTCGGTTCAGGCAATGCGCCAACAATGCACCGCGACTAGACCACTTCCTGAAGCTAAGCGCCGCCACGTAATGTTTAAGTCGGGCAGAGGCCATAAGGGTTGAAGTAACCAGATGCCTAAGGAAACAGCCACTTCATGCATGTAACGCTCACCTAAAGCCTTTGGCGTCAGTGCCCTACCAATTCGCAGTTAAAATTGTGCGGTTCAAGTGAGACTCACAACAAAAGAGCAAAAGTTTGTTTGCATTGATAGGCAACGCTATAAGGCAAAAAGACAGGGAGTCTCGCTACCTCTTCGCTCGCGCTCACCGAGCGCGCCGCCCATCATGGATACGCGGTCGGGCGGCGTGTCAACCCGCTACCGCTTCAAACCGTCCACCGGGCGCCAAGGCTCTCGGTGGCGGCGCCGAGATCAAACGCGCGCTCGTGGCAAGACAGCTTGCTCAAGATGAACCGCTGCTTCGAGAGCGCTTTGGCGACCGCTTCGACGCTCAGGCCCATAACGCCACCGAAGTCCGCAGGGCTTCGGGCGTTCGCCCCACGGGCGCCAACAGCATCGCGCAGCCGCCTCTCCAGCGGGATGCAAGGTAACGCCAAAGGATGCAGGCGCCCCGAAACCGCGTAGGCGGTGCGCAGCATGTCGGCGAGGGTTCGAGGCGCCGGTGTTCCAGCGTGAGGTTCGACCGCTGGCGGCCGAGGCAACGGCGGCTTACGCCGCAGCTCGCGGGTCATCGCCTTCTCGGCGTGTTTTGGCCAAGGCCCGCCAGCAGCCGCCGCGGATCGCTTCCGCCAGCAAGGGCTTCTCCCGCTGCTCAAAAGCGGAGAGGGTGCGAACCGCCGGCGAGCGCTTTACGCCGGCGGTCACGGCCGATATGGCGGCGGGCGCCAGCGACGCGGGCTGAGGGTTCCCGCCGCGCGCCGGCGAATCCTCCGCCGCTGAAGCGCCTCCGCCAAGCGAGCGGCGGCAGGCTGGGGCCGGCGAAGTCGCGGAGCGGAGCTCGATGCCCCAGCCATTCGCCTGCTCCAAGAAGGACAAACAGGTTCAGTATGCAAAAGCGTAGCATGCTAACCCTAATGCGAATGTGCGTAAGCGCAGGAAAGCCAACCAAGCGGTGCGCCTCAAGGCGAAAGCTGAAGGGGAGCTCAAGTTGCTTGATCGCGGAGGCGGTGGCGCTGGTCGCGTCACCGCTGGCCGGCAGCGCCGCAGCTGGCGCGAGTGGTGCCGGTGCAGAAGCACCACAGGACAGCGGACGCCGCGCAGGAGCGCCGGGCGCTGAAGGAGCGGAAGAAACCGCGCAGCGGCGCCAGCTTCAAGAGTCGCCGCCTTTAGTTCGTGGCGGAGCGGGCGGCGTAGCAGCAGGTCCCCGCCGAGGGGGCCGGGCGGTGGCGGGCGGAAGCTCAGATCGGAGGGCGAGCCTCTTGGGCTCGCCTCCCTCCTCTTCGCCATCGCCCACGGCGAGACGAGGCGGCGCTCCCGGAAGCGCTGTAGGAGTCGGCCGCCACAACAGAGGTAGCGGTGGTCATGAAGCTTGGGCGGTCGCCGAGGCGGATCGCGGATCTCAGTGGCCCCCGTGCCACTTGGACCGCAGGACCGTAAACCTCCATGGGGAGCGACGCAGTGTTGGTTACGCCCCGTGATCCCAGGCCGCAGAGGGGAGGATGCCCAGCAGCAGGGTGTCGCCGATCGGTGGGGCCAGAGCCCCGCTTAGCCGCCTCTGAGCACGCCGTCCCAAGACGCTTCGCGGCCGGGCGAAGCAAGAAAGGAAGCCATAAGGGCGGCAAGCAAAAAGATTCCAAGAAAGACAAGAGACCCAAAAGACTAAAGAGCACTCACCGCCGAGGGCGACGCGACTCCATCGTTGTCGCCAGAGTACATCCAGCGGGCGAGTCTCACGCGGAGCGGCAGAGTCGGCGCCGCAAAAAATCCGCCGCGACGAGGGTTCCGTGAGCTCCGCTGGCGGCGAAGATCGACGACGCGCCAAGATCAACCCCCGCTCCGCTGAATCGTCGGGCTAAGCCCCCAGGGCCATGGGCTCAAGGACCTCAGAAGAGAAAGATCGCCGCAGCTACCGAGTCCTCCACGTGACAAACCATTGTCGGTACCACCCTTCCAGCTGGACTTGGATGCGACAGGATGAAGGCGGGAGCGCCAAGCGTGAAGTAGCAGCCTCCGGTTCGCGCAGACGGGCGCGGCCTCAGCAGCAAGACGAAGAGCCGGGCGCCAGAGCTGGAGGTTTGGCATCGCCCCCGCGAACATCTCGCAGAGGTGGACGAAGATGGCCAGCGAATGATGGAGTTAGGGGAAGGTGCACCGCCGATCTCGTAGAAGGCGAGCACCCCAAGAAAAATTCAGAGTACGGCGGATGAGCCCCGCCAGCGCCGCCTGCATTTAAGGTGACAATCTCCTGTCCGCGAGGGCTCGGCGCCATGGTGCCGGGCGAACCGGCAGCGGTTGGCGGCACAAACACTTGAAGCCGCCACCGAAGTCTTCGCTGGCGGCGGAGGTAGGAAAACTCGCCCAGACGACGCGCGCCACCACGGCGATCCTTGCTGCGCTTGGGCGCCATTGAAAGCAAAGGGAGAAGTTGGCGTAACGTAAAGAAGGCTCGTGGTGGCAGCCAAGGAGGCAATTGGCGCTTTAGAAGACTTAGCGGCGGAAGGACTATCGCAGCTACCGAGGGAAGTATTTATAGACGGGGCGCGAGCACGACGGTTTGATTCCGCCTTCACGCGCTGCTGGGCGCCATCATTGCCCCGCTGCTTTGGTATCCCGCGAAAAGCGCGAGTTCCCCAAGGAAAATCGTGCAGTGTGGAGAATCAGCGACGGCCGCCGCAGGGCGGGCCCCACGATTCTTCTCCCGCCGCACAAGAAACGGAAAGTGTCTGCGCGACGGTTCACAGATCATGGTGGACCCGGGGCTACTGCGGTGTAATAAATACCGGTACAAAGAGTCCCGAGAAGGCCAAGAGGGCCCCACGCCACAAAGCGGCGAGCAAGGCCCCAGCCACATGGCGAGCCCTCAAGACTCAAAGAGGGCCCCACGCTGGCAAGGGCGAGCAGGCCCCAGCCACAGGGCGAGCCCCTCAGAGGCCAAGAGGGCCCCACGCGCCAAAGCGGGCGAAAGCAAGGCCCCAGCCAAGGGCGCAGCCCCTCTCAAGACCAGCGAGGGCCCCACGCCAAAGGGGTGCGCAGGCGAGCCCTCTCAAGACCAGCGAGGGCCCCACGCGCCAAAGCGAGTGCGCGGGCGAGCCCCTCCAAGACCAAAGCGAAGTCAGGGGGCCAAGGGCAGGGAGCGCCGAGAAGGAGTCTCGTGACGAAGGCCCCTCGCCGCGAAGGACGGCGATTTAATGAGACATCACGCGGATACATACCAAGAAATGATTACACATAAAGGACTTCGCAGGTCTGAAAGGGCCACACTGCGGGCGCAGAAGAATTGACCGGCAGAGAGAAGGTTTGCTTGAGGAGGCCGCCTGCCGAGGAGCAGTAGGCCCCACCCGCAGGCTCACCGGGTGTGATCAGGCGGGTCGAGGCCACTTGGCGGCACGCGAGGGCGGCGCCAGGCGGCGTAAGGCAGCACGTTGCCTCTTCTGCTGTGGTCTTGTCACAGTACCGAGAGTATCAGATTACCTACTCTCGGCCTTCTCCGCCAGCCCAAAGCTTGTATAAAAGGGGAGGAGAGAGAGGGGAGGAGGAGAGGAGACGCAAGGTGCAGGCATTGCACAAGCATAGGTTTCGAACACACGCAGTTCACAAGCACCCTGTAAACACATTCCCATTCAACCACAATCAGAAAAGAGCTAAGGCTCAGCAGAGTAGGACTATTACCCGCGAGGGGTCCGAACTCGGGTAAATCATGAAGTCGCATTTGTTGTGCCCGACGCCAAATCGAACCGAGCTTGATCGAGTTGGCTAGCAGACTAAAAATCTGACCAGGGGTGTGATCCGCAGTGGTTGAGCGGAGAACACGCCGTCAAGACTAGTCGGGCAGAGTGTTTAACAAAAGGAAGATTACTTGGAGGAATTTAATGTCAAAAAAGAAAAGTAGCAAAAGTGTAAAAATTATCTGAATGCTTCCAGATACTACCTAAACTCTACATGTACATGCTTGTTGACACAAAAACGAGAGTTTCTGTGAACACACGCGTAAGGCCAATCCAAGATTGCGCCGCAACTCAAACGAACGCGCTACCGATTTGACTCAGAATCGACAAGGAGAAAATCATTAGTAATATAAGCCTAATCGGCTTTTAAATAGCCAGATCAGGTTATTTGTAATCGGTTTGCTAAATCCCGACTACCGGATCTATCGGCTTCAAGCCTAATAGAGCGAATAAATTTAAATGAACATTCAAGCTTAAATCCTTAGTTCTTTTTAGTATTTTTATTATAACATTAGCAATAAACCTTAATATCAATATATTAGATTAAACCAAGAAATAGATTGAACAGATTGGTCAAGCCAAGACAAAGATCCAGATCTAAATCTCAATAAACCAATAAACCAATGCAAAGGTCCTGGGTTAATAAGGATGTAATACAGATCGGTAAACACTTGCATATGCAAGGTCCTAAACAAGGTATACACAAGATTGATTAAACGAGCCACTTGCATATATCGGATTCAGAGAAAGCATATGAAATATTTAATAATGGCATTACGGGTAAACACATCGCTATGATCGATTAAATCGAGACAAAGGCAATATGCAAAACATGCTAAAGATCGTAAACTCGAGATGCCTAACATGGTTTATATACATGAGATCAATAAGATGCACTATGCACACGGGTTACAAGAAGAGAATCGATTATCCCATCGAGATAGCTCTACTCATGAAGTTGAAACCCTTCGACGAGGTCGATCGGATTCGAGAAAGTATTTTGTGTATTGAGTATTGATTTTTTCTATCGAGACCTAAAGTCCTATTTATAGTGTTACAAAGTCGATATCGACATTTAACCTAATTTACCGCAACACGCTCGATCTCATCGTATTTCTTCCAAGTCTTACAAGTATCGTATTCTTCTTTTCTTCTTTGCCGATAAAGCCCATTTTCGACGGCCCAATAATTCCAACATATTCGGCCCTTTCTGAACATCTGATTTTCTACCAAATTTGGGTGTCAACAATGCTACAGGAGTTCATGGATTTTTTACCTCATCAAGTTGGCACAGCTATACGTCCACACCAACTTCGGTATGGCTATACGTCTACACCAACTTTGGTGCGGCTATACGCCACGCCCGCCATGAGCCATCCCGCGCTACCGAGCGCTAACTACGGCATTCCAAATGCACACACAACCAAAGGGCTACAAGCGCAGCCGGGCTAAGCCAAATTCAGCCTCGGTGCACCCCTTTGAGGGCATATCATCGGCAGAGCTACAAAAAATTACCCATCTCTTGGTATACCCCACGTTGGGTCACTAGTTGGTCGCTGCATGTCAGGATCAGATAGCAGTAATGTCGGGATTGAGTTTAGATGGTACGCTCCAGTTGGGGCCTATGCTGTACACCGCTACCCGAGTATGGATACCATACGGCTAAACTCTTTTCTTAAGGTACGCCCTGTGGTGGGGTCGCTAGCTGTATTCCGCCACAGCTGATATGTGTGTACACCGGTCGACAACAATAGTATGCCCCATGTTGGGACACTAGCTGTGTTACCGCACCAGTCGGATACAGGTATCATTGGGCCAAACCCTATCCAGATGGTATGCTCCATATTGGGCCAAGCTTTACTCTACGAGTACAGGTACTAGATGGATAAAAACCACGATATGCCCTCTGGGGCCACCAGTTGTATCCCACTCCCGCCGGCACAGTACCGCCGCTTTCACCAACACCAAGTGGTACGCCCTATGTTATCGCCACCGTATTTCGCAAGACGAGTACAGTATCACTCGCTTTTCAACACCAACACTGCAGGTACGCCCACGTTATCGCCACCAGTACATCGCAAGACGAGTACAGGTGTTAGGACTTGGTCTAATTGACCGAATCCTAATTGTGCATACAAGATTAGTCCCGTAAGATCATGGCTAGCACACACAATTTAACAATAATGGTACATTGCCTTCGAGTCACATTATTACAACATAGGGGACTAAGCGCCCCACAGAAGTCAGCGCTTAATACATCAAGCACGCACGCAGTTAAGATACAAATACATACATACGGTAACGCAGAGCCTAACATGGCACGATTTATTCTAGCAAATTAGACTATTCCACAGCGGCGGCAGGTGACACAACCCTACTTTCGCCCTCGGTCCTCCTCCTCCTCGAAGTCCGGGTCCTCCTGATGGCGAGTCGAGGGAGCCTCCTCGATCGCTGAAAATTTTGGAAGAGGGAAGGAGAAATAGGGTGAGTACAAAGGTACTCAAGAAGTCGAGGATATATGCTGATGGGGTTTAGTACAAATGGATGGCTTGGGCGCTTTTATGGAAATTGCGCTTATTAGCCTAGTTTTGGCAAAGCGATTTAGAAACATTATATCTCCATATTTTTTGGCTTTTCAGAACGGTTCTCGCCACTTGGCCTCAAAGCCATAGCAAGAACAAAATCCTTTCTTCTTTTCTTTTCAAACCGCTAGGTCCATTCCGCGACACTTTCCGATAGGCCTTTACCCATTTCGAATATCACCGTGGCCCCTAGCTCAAACGAAATCCTTCTCAAACCTTACTCATCTCAAATCATTTGTTCAAAACCCTTTTTCTAAATTGGTTTTAAAATGAAGGAGCTACCATATAATCAGTCCCTTCAAGGCCATAAATCATGAAAGCACGGCTATCATGACAGCTTTTAACTCAGCAGGGGGTACGCTTACCTCGAGAGGCTACGCACCTGCACGATGTTTCGCCACAAGACCGCTAACCACAAGGACCGACGATCGGGCCCGGCCCCATACCGCTCGAGGTCGCATCAGAATGGCTCACCTATAGGATTATAGGATGAGCAGCCTTAGACTAGGAGAGTAGAGATTTTGGCCCGCTTTACAAAAACCGTGTACCATCGCACTAACCGACAAAATATCTCCCTAGTCGGAAAGATTTTGGGATAAGAGGAAAATCATTTCCTATTAAGCATCACCCTTGATGCGCTTATATTTAAATCATCATTTCCCAAACATTTCTCAACAATATTCTCATTTCACATAAATGATTGAATCATTCCGCATAAATAATTTTAAGCATTTATCCTACCTCAACAAGTATATAAATATGAGCAATTCGTAGTTTAGCCTTAGGTTTAATCCTACCATATTTCTTACCTTTCTAATTGGCATAATAACTAATTCTAGCAAATACGGCATTTATCTTTTAAACTAGCATGCATATTTTCAAGTCTAATAAACATTTTCTAAATAACTGAAAATGGCTTCACAACATGATCAAAGGGGACTTGCCTTGGTCGATGATCGGTAGGAGCAATCAAGACACGCCATGGTCTAACCACGCGACAACACATACAACATAATATAAACATCCATCAAACAGTGGAAACATTTATATATGATTTTGTTTTAAAAAATCATGCACTAAATAAATATGCATGGAAATGTGATGCATGCACAACTATTTTATATTTTTACATTTTTATTAAATCAAGTGTATGCATCAAAATAATATTTTCATCATTTTTCTAAGGTTTTTGAAAATCATTCGTTATTTGCTAGTTAATGCAAAATGATTAGTTTAATTTTATTGTTATAGGTATTAATATAAATAGAGAGTTATTAAATTTTTGATTATATTTATGTGTGCATCTTTGAACTCGGAAAGCGATCCCGATCGAACACGCTTCCATTTATCGAGCCACACACACTACACAAAGCTAGCACTAATCTCAAAGCATGGGTCTTCTTCAACTCAAGCCAAGCATGCACAAAGACGCGACAAAGACACACGCCATTGAGCTAATCGAGTCGGCTAGTCGGCCGGGCGACTCCGCTCGCCAAACCGATCAAGAATAATGGATTGCTTCGACTCAGCCCAAAGGACCCTATAGTCGCTGATCCGCCGATCACAAGACGACGACGATTTTTTTATACATAGCTACAAGCAGCATGCTCTAAACTAGCTCGCATGGCTTCCATGGGAGCTCTAACTTGACATGGCACACGCAGGGAAGACTACGACCTCTCCGGATCATCTTTCCAAGCTCTTTGCGCACCTAGAGATGAGCGTAAGCTTACCCAGAGACGGTGAGCTGAGCACTACGGCGGCGATTTCCTTCTTGACTTGGTGATGCTTCGGTTCCTTCGACACGAGAAGAAGCACGGCACGGCAAGGCACTCGAGCAGGGAGAGGTAGGAGCACGTAGCTCCACTTTATAGCCGAGGAGGGCACGGCGAAGGCCGGACTTTACTCCGACGGATGGCACAAATGCTGGAGGCAACGAAAAGACAAAAGTATTGCACACTAGCAGCAAGCATAAGATCATGAGGTCGTGGCGCTTGGCGTGGCAGCGAGAGAAGGTCGTGGCGTGGTCTAGATGCGCCACGACGCACGCTGGGTTGCAGAGTAACTCGCAAGTTTACAAATGAGTTACGGAGCGATAAGTTTGCAAAGGCAGAGGGAGAGAAGAGAGCAGAGAAAAGGTGAGAGAGAGAAAAGTTTTCTAATTTTTCCAATTTTGTTTTTCTTTTCTTCTTTCTAAATAATTATTCAAAGGTCAAATATTAAATAGATTTT
Organism: Raddia guianensis; assembly: GCA_036346415.1. Taxonomy (NCBI): domain Eukaryota; kingdom Viridiplantae; phylum Streptophyta; class Magnoliopsida; order Poales; family Poaceae; genus Raddia; species Raddia guianensis. Next base: position 7,797 of record JAYEVB010000343.1, on the reverse strand, counting down.
GACAAATTCACATGGGTTTGAAAGCTTCTAAATGCACCCATTGAAAAATATTTATACCTTTAAAAATTAATGACCCAACCCATTTTCAAAACGGTTACATGCAATGATGATGCCATGATGTTTTTCAACACGTAAATAGTTTAATATTTTAATTATGCATTTTAATGAAATTATTAACGTGCAAATTTGGTTTTGAAAATTTGGGATGTTACAAACCTTCCCTTAAGGAGAATCTCGCCCCGAGATTCGGATTCTTCGAAATAACTCGAACTCGCCAAGATCCTCTTCACGCCCCAAGTGGCTTCGCCAGAGTGGTTATCAATCAACACGCAAAACCAAACATTTTTCTCCGGTTTTATGATAGCCACATCCAAAATCTTGACCGGATATTCTTTAAGTGTCAAATCAGGTTGTAGGTCCGCTTGTCTAATGGCAACCGCTTCCGGCACACGGAGACATTTCTTTAATTGAGAGACATGGAACACATTGTGCACATCGGATGACATCAGCAGCCCAAATGGTATGCACCTCACTCCTTCGGGCTAAAATTTGAAAGGACCAATATATCTCTGAGCTAGCTTTCCACTCACACGAATCTGGCATGCCTTCGTGAGGGGACACCCAGATACACGTAAATCACCCTTGGCAATTTTAGATCACGCCATGCATTGTCGGCGAATTTTTCTCGCTTAGACTGGCCGCTTTCAAATTTTCTTGGATTAACTTCACTTGTTTTTCGCCTCTTGCAAGATATCCAAACCAAATACCTTTGTCTCACTCAGCTTGCTTGCCAAGACAGAGGTGTACGGCACTTTCTTCCATACAATGCTTCATAGGGTGTCATTTGGATGCTTGATTGGTGATCCGTTATTGTAAGAAAACTCAGATATGGCAATTGCTTATCCCACCAGGGTTGGCTAGGCACTTGCCCTCAACATATCCTCAAGGATTTGGTTAACTCTTTCACCGCCATCGGTCCGAGGGTGAAAGGCAAGATTGAAATTCAGATGGGTACCAAGCGACTCATGGAGCTTGTCCCAAATTTGAGGTGAATTGGGTACCTCGGTCGAGACAATCTTCTTTGGCACCCCATGTAGACAGACTATCTTGCTCATGTACAACTGCCAACTTGCTCCTGTAGGTGGTTCGGACAGGATGAAGTGTGCAACTTTAGCGAGGCGATCGACGATTACCTGATGGAGTCATAGCCGGATTTGAGGCGATCGACGATTACCCAGATGGAGTCATAGCCGGATTGAGTTTTAGGTAACCCGACAATGAAGTCCATCCCCACTTCTTCCCACTTCCATTCAGGAATCTTGAGCGTTGTAATGCCCAAATAGGCCTTTGATGCTCGCCTTCACTTCTTGGCGATGTCGCAGAGCTACATACTCGCAATATCTCTTTTCATTCCAAATTCACCAAGAAGTGGTTTTCAGATCAAGATACATCTTGGTACTTCTAGGATGGATAGAAATTGGGCTTTCATGGGCTTTTTAGGATGACTTCTTTAAGAGATTTATTGTTTGGTACGAAGATTCTCTTTTTAAACCAGAGTATTCTTCTTCATCCATGGAAAATCTGCGCCTTATTCTTTTAAGCTTCTTTAATTTCAAGAACTTCATCATCACCTTCTCGCTTTCTTTAATTTGATTCATTAAGGTGGGTTGTAATTCAAGCATATTTATTTGGCCTACCTCAACCATTTCCAAGTTGAGGTCGATAATTCTTTGTATAATTCAGGTTGATCTTCTTAAGCATGAGATGATTGCAACCGAGCGCCGGCTTAAGGCATCGCCACCACATTGGCCTTGCCAGATGATAATGGATTCTCACATCATAGTCCTTGATTAATTCCAACCATCTTCTTTGTCTTAGATTGAGATCAGGTTGAGTGAATATATATTTGAGACTTTTATGATCGGTGAATATTTCGTTCTATTGCCAATTAGATAGTGTCTCCGATTTTGAGAGCGTGAACCACAAATGCTAGCTCAAGATCATGAGTGGATAATTTCGCTCATGAGGTTTGAGTTGTCTTGATGCGTAAGCAACAACTCTCCTTTCTTGCATCAAGACGCAACCTAGGCCTTGCCTAGATGCATCGTGAAAATACCTCAAAATCCTTATGGACATCGTGCAAGATTAACACCGAGCGAAGTTAATAGCCTTTTCAACTCTTGAAAACTAGCTTCACACTTATCATTCCACTCAAATTTATTTTCCTTTTAAGAAGATTTGTCAAAGGACGGAGATTTTTGAAAATTTTCAATAAACCGACGGTAATATCCCGCCAATCCAAGAAAACTTCTCACTTGCTTCACGATTTTGGTTGTTTCCACTCAACAAATCATGTGACTTTTTCCGGTCCATCGCAACACCTCCGCTAATATCACATGACCAAGGAAAATCACTTCCTTCATCCGTAACTCGACTTGCTCACTTTTGGCATACAACCGATTTTCTTTAACCTCCGTAACCTTTCTAAGATGAATTTCATGCTCCTCTTCCGATTTAGAAAAGATTAGAATGTCATCGATGAATACCACCACAAACTTGTCCGTAAAATCCATGAACACTTTATTCATTAGATTCATGAAATATGGCTGAGCGCTGGTCGCACCAAACGACATCACCGCGGAACTCATAGAGGCCATATCTTGTGGTGAAAGCGCTTCGAATGTCGGTATCTTTAATTTTTATTTGGTGATAACTGCACTCGTGTCGATTTTTGAGAAGATACAAGCTCCTTTCATTTGATCAAACAGATCATCAATTCGGGAAGAGGGTATTTATTCTTAATTGTTACTTCATTTAGAGATCGATAATCTATGCACATGCGGAGAGATCCGCTTTCTTTTTGATTTAAGATCACAGTGTTCCCTAAGGGAAACACTTGGTCGGATAAATCCTTTTTCTTGCAATTCTTCAATTTGTTTCTTCAATTCAGCCATTAGATTGGCGTAGGCGATAAGGTCTTTGGGAGATAGGACCAAAGGCTGTGACCAGATTTATCACAAATTCAATTTCCGATCAGGGGCATTCTGTGCAACTCGTCCGGGAACACATCGGGAAACTTTACCACGCCTATGGTTTTCAGGAAGAGGCCTCCAACTTATTAAGGGTGATTAGACTGTAGGAAAGGATTTATATGAATTGGACCTCCCGTCCAACACTATTAATTAATTTTACTGCTTTTGGTGGCACACCTATTTGACCTTTATTTTTGGTTAACCAATCCATACCCGTAATCACTTCAATTCCTCTTGAGTTTATAACCACCAAGTCCTGCCAAGAACTCGTGTCTTGAATTTTAGCTTAACCCCGGCACATCAAAGTGGACCTCATGACTTTTCCCGGGATTTAATTAGCATTGATTCTTCAAGGCATCAGCCAACTCATGATTTTTGACAAAAGATGCCGAGATGAATGAATGCGCCGCACTGTAATCGAAAAAGAGCAAGAGCGTGCATCGTGACTTATGAAAAACTTACCCATCACCACATTAGATCGGCGTATGCCCTCAAGAGCGGACGTGGTTCACACGCCCACGCCCAACAACAGGAGCAGATCTTGTGTTGAAGTTCCCACACCCATCCTGAAGACAGAGTCGCGAGCAAGCAGATTTCCTTGAGGCTCAGATTTTTATTGGGACACGAAGCTGGCATAGTGACCCAACCGGCAAGCAAAGCACTTTATGGTGGAGATATCTTTCTTTGAGGAGTGGAGACTTGGGTGCGAATCGTGGAGGTGGCAGAGGAGCAGTCGCGATCGACCCACCGAAAGCGAGGGCGAGGAGGGATAACATGCACACGATCACGAGAGCGCTTGATCTTGAAACGAGAACTTCCAGAGGAATGGCTATCCTCATGGGCCCTCTTCTTCTTTCGGGTACTAGGCATCAAGCGACGGTTTTCCTCTTTGTTTAACCGCCGCAAACATTTGCTTAAAAGTGGGGAATTCAGAGAGTCAATCAAGGCACGATCTCGTGGTCCATGCCTTTCTTAAAGAAATATATCTTATCAAGATCGCTTCCTCACGCCCCTTGGAACATATCGAGCCAAGAGTGTGAATTTAGGAGGTACTCCTCGCAGGTCATGCTTCCTTGCACGAGGGAGTGAATTCAATTCTTTAGCCTCTTTAACACTATCGGGAACATAGTTCTCTTCAAATGCCTCAACGAACTCAGCCCACTCAATAGCATCAGGGTTATCATGGGCTTCACAGAACGTGTCCCACCAAGCAAGAAGAACCCCAATGAGCTGATGTGTTATGAAGCTAAACACTCTCAACCTCACCACATTGGAACATGATGAGCTTTTTTCTCGATCTCCTTTAACCAATCCGCCGCTCAGAGAGTCGGCAGAGCCAAAGATACTTAGGGGATTGGCCCTAAGGAAGTCATTGATACGGGAACGATAGGGAGGTGGAGCTGTGTATGAGCAGGAGAGGAGCTGGATAGAGGATGATTCCGCCTTGAATCAAGTCATGGATCATCCGGTGTTGCATTTGCATGATTTCTCGTGGTGGGTTCTTCAGAGGTGGTGGTGGAAGATGGTGGTTGGAATCGCTTGATGTTCGGGAGAATTTTCGGTGGGATGATTGGGATCTTGGTTGGGAATTTTGTGGAGGATTTGGCGAGGAGTCAATGAGGGACAGAATGGAGGAGGTCCTCCAATGTAATGTTGATCCATGCGAATCGAGCGATCTTGCTCACGAGGTTGGTGCGAAGCACTTGCTCGGCTCGGGCACTTCCATGACTCGCCCCGCAACATCCCTTCTTCCACCACTCGAGCAATCACCATCCGATAGGTAGGAGAGAAACAGATAAGCATAAGGAGGAATTACGCTTTTCATCCAAAACATGGTTTTAAATATGCAATTTGGCACAATGCACATTCACATGCATCACATAATAATTTTTAGGGTACAAACAAGCCAATACCACAAACCGGCCGCCACCCCAAATCACGAGCTAACTACCCACGGGTTACACGGACATACGCCGGGATGGCTAATAGGATTGATCCACAAGGCCCACCGTAAGCACCAACCGCAGTAGGATGGCTACCACGGTGATCCAGAGAGGAAAATGCCTCATCTCCTCGAGGAAGAGACGGAACTCGCTTGCTCGGGCCGAGGACGAGGACTCGGGAACGACGAGGACTTGAGCGCGGGCGAGGAGGACTCTGAGAACGGCGAGGACTCACCGAAGCGGCGAGGGCTCGCAGAACGGCGAGGAGGAGGATCATGAGCGAATCCCGACCTTTCCTCATCGCGGCCGGAGAAGCAATGGGGCACGCTGGGCGGCAAAGATAAAGCGAGGCGGCAAGACCGACGCAAGGCGGTAGCAAAGAAGCGGCGGCAACGCAGCGGCGAAAGCGCAATGGCGCGGCGAACTATTGCGCGGACGGCCTCTTAAAGAGGCGGCCAATATTTGAAGTGGGGACCGCGGCAAAGCGCGACAAGACCCAAAGCAAAAGAAAAGAAAAGAAAAGGGTGACAACGACCCAAACAAAGGATACAGGGCTACAAGCTAGTCCTGGTCGCAATCGGACTCAGAGACCAACCCACGGGTCTTCCCCACATCATCATCATCATCGCGGCATCCACAGCGGGTGCCAACTAGACGGTGGTGATCGAACCATCAACGGTATGCCTTGAGCTCGACAAGAGTGGGAGGCGGAGCTTCACCCGAAGGACCCAGATCCAACTTGAGATCCTTAGGCGTGAGCTCAAGGAACACAAGGAAGATCAGCAGATCCTTAGGCGGGACGCTGATTCTGTCCCGACCTCCTTCTTCGCTGGCGCGAGGTCGGCGCAAGAGTGGTGGAGTCCCGTGAGGAAGAATCGCATTCCCATCGGAGACGCTGGTTCTCGCGAACCAACGGACGGATTCTTTTATGGAGCTGGACCTTCTCCACCAAGTGGAAAGAGTCACGCTTTTAAGTTCGCGCTCTCCTTCTGGCTTGCTCCACCGGGCGGTTGGTGTCATAGATGAGTTCAACTCCCCAGCAGGCGATGGTGTACGCGGCCGCCCGTGGATTGACGAGCTCGCAAGGTGGTACACCGCTGGTCGTCGCTTTCCTCACCTACCGCACGAAAGCATGGCTGAACAGCCGTTAGGGCGATTTAGACGAAAGTAGCGGGCGGAGACATGCACCACGCTGCGGAATGCATCATGGAGTCGGCGTAAAGCAAGTCCGACACGCCTTGGATGGCGCCTCGAGCAGCTTGACGCGACAAGGTAGTAGCGGAACGGTCCACGAGTAGGCGTGGACTCAAGAAGAAGACAAGGACGCGACACCACCCAAAGAAAGGCCCATTTTTCTAAGGTTTTGAAAATCATTCGTTATTTGCTAGTTAATGCAAAATGATTAGTTTAATTTTTATTGTTATAGGTATTAATATAAATAGAGAGTTATTAAATTTTGATTATATTTATGTGTGCATTTTGAACTGGAAAGCGATCCTGATCGAATACGCTTCCATTTATCGAGCCACACACACTACACACAAGCTAGCACTAATCTCAAAGCATGGGTCTTCTTCAACTCAAGCCAAGCATGCACAAAGACGACAAAGACACACGCCATTAGAGCTAATCGAGTTTAGGCTAGTGGGCGGTAATTCTCCGCTCGCCAAACCGATCAAGAATAATGGATTGCTCACTCAGCTACCAAAGGACCCTATAGTCAGCCGATCCACGATCACAAGACGACGACGATTTTTATACATAGCTACAACAGCATGCTCTAAACTAGCTCGCATGGCTTCCATGGGAGCTCTAACTTGACATGGCACACGCAGGGAAGACTACGACCTCTCCGGGATCATCTTCCCAAGCTCTTGCGCACTCCTAGAGATGAGCGTAAGCTTACCTGAGAGACGGCGAAATGAAAGGCCACGGGCGCTTTCCTTCTTGACTTGGTGATGCTTCGGGTTCCTTCGACACGAGAAGAAGCACGGGCACGGCAAGGCACCGAGCAAGGAGAGGTAGGGAGCACGAGCTCCACTTTATAGCCGAGGAGGCACTACGAAGCTGCCGGACTTACTCCGACGGATGGCACAACAAGGCGGAGGCAACAAAGACGTGTGTTATTGCACACTAGCAAGCAAGCATAAGATCGCGAGGTCGTGGCGCTTGGCGTGGCAGAGAGAAGGTCGTGGGCGGGTCTAGATGTACCGACGACGACGCTGGGTTGCAGAGAGTAACTCGCAAGCGACATACCGAGTTACTTGAGCGATAAGTTTTGCAGGCAGAGGAGAGAAGAGAGCAGAGAGAAAAGGAGAGAGAGAGAAAAGTTTTCTAATTTTTCCAATTTTGTTTTTCTCTTTTCTTCTTTCTAAATAATTATTCAAAGGTCAAATATTAAATAGATTTTGACAAATTCACATGGGTTTGAAAGCTTCTAAATGCACCCATTGAAAAATATTTATACCTTTAAAAATTAATGACCCAACCCATTTTCAAAACGGTTACATGCAATGATGATGCCATGATGTTTTTCAACACGTAAATAGTTTAATATTTTAATTATGCATTTTAATGAAATTATTAACGTGCCAAATTTGGTTTTGAAAATTTGGGATGTTACAACAGGTATCACTCGGCTTTTCAGCCCAAAACCAATGGTACGCCCCAGGTTGGGTCGCCAGCTGTACATCTCAAGACGGGTACAGGTACCTCTTCATCAAAATCAAAGTGATGTGCTTATAACCGTATGGATCGCTGTAACTCCGGCAATCTCTAGCTGGGTATCACTAACAACTCTCTATGAGTCCTTCATGCCTCCT
>JAYEVB010000147.1:0-28935 GCA_036346415.1 Raddia guianensis | reverse complement strand
TGGCACGATTTATTCTAGTAGCTAGACTACTCCACACACAAAGCTAAGCAGCAGACACAACCCTATTCTCGCGCCCTCAAGTCCTCCTCCTCCTAGTCCGGGTCCTCCTGGATGGAGAGTCGAGGGGCCTCCTTGACCTGCTGAAATTTTTGAAGAGGGAAGGGAAATAGGGTGAGTACAAAGGTACTCAAAGAAGTCGAGGATATATGCGTATGGGGTTTAGTACAAATGGATGGCTTGGGTAGTTTTATGGAATGCTTTTTGTTCTTTTCCTAATTTTATAAAAGCACTTCTAAGAAAGTTTTAAACTCAGATATTTATCTTTGGGGCTCATTCTCAAAATATCTCTCCATTCGACCTCATGTCAGAAGCGAAGTTTCTTCCTCGCCTCTTCCTCTACTACGGGAATAACTCTAACAAAGGATAGGTCGAATCATAAGCAATTCATGATAGGTCAACCCAATTCATGAGGCAAGCCGTAATACCAATCTCAAGATCAAAACTCTTTTCTCAACAACTTTTACTCAACTCAAGCCCTTTTTGAAAATTTCTGGTTTTTGGAAAAGAAGAGCTACCATATGAACAGCCTCATCGTGATGCTCATGACCATGAAAGCACGGCTACCATGATAATTTTAACTCTACATAGTAGGTACGCTTTTACCTCGAGAGGCTATGCACCCATAAGTGTTTCGCGAACAAAGCCGTAGATTCAAACACCAACATGGATCACGGAGTCTCTCGCTAGGGTTTTTGGCTAACAATCAGGCCCGGCCCCATAACGGGACTCGAGGTCGCATCAGATGGCCTGGCCAGAGGTCCATAGGACGAAAGCAATTCTTAAACTAGATGAGAGACAATAATTTAGTCCCATTTTCTCAAAACGGTAATCGCTGGGATTAGATTACGCCCATTGCCATAGCTCCACTCCCCGACGGCCCGATCAAACACCCTACCAGGCCCAGCTCTCTGAAGGTTCTATCAGCCCATGTGCATCCCGGCCATCAGCCTCTTGGTCAAGACGGGCAGAACGGCCTAAGATTCCTGCTTGAGTCCGACCAACAGAGTTCTCAAGACTTACGTGAAGACCCGGACGTTGGTTTCCTGATTGATTAGGAGTCGTGATCCCCAAGATTAGAGGTTACCTTATCTACCCTGGATGTATCCGCATGTATGAGTTCGCATGATCTTGTAGTTAGTCTGCCCGATATTCCTTGGTAGGTCGGTTTATTCAAGACTATATAAACAGGCTCTCTACGGCGCTAGAGGGATCCCCGGCATTGAGTTTTACATCTTAGCATCTAGCGAGCTTTGGCACTTGTATTATTGATAACCTCGCCGAGACTTGTCCGCCTCGCCGAGCCACCTCTTGTATTCACCTCTCGATATATAAGAAAGGCCGACGAGGGCTATTATCTCTCCCGAGAGGCCTCAACCAGATAAAACTCGCTCCCTCGTCGCCGTTGTTCGTGGTGGTTTGGCGGTTCCTATCTCCTCTTTGAAGAACCTTGGTTGACTTGGGTCGATATCCCAACCGCCGACACCGGGCGCCGCCCGGGGGACACGCAGACGAGCATGTCGAACTCCGCTACCGATATGTAGATACTTCCCGAGGCCTCACGACTTTGGCGACAGATGTCTCATCCCCTCGCTGGCTTCAGACGACTGCTCGGTCTCGAACGCTTCCGCGATCCGGAGGCGATGTCTCCGCCATATGGCGTAGATAGCCTCAGATCGACTCTGGCCATCGACGACGATTCACGGAACCGATGATCTTTACGACGGTTTAGATTTATCGGATTCCAAGGCTATGTCGGAGATTCTACCCGTGGAGACACAGCGATGACACCGCCTAGCATACCTTCGCGGGCCCCCACAAAGATTAACATGGCCGGCGTAGAAACCTCTCGAGGATCCCGTGACGGCCGCGGACGGCCGGGCGAGGTCGGGCAGATTAACTCGCTTCAAGATCAAGACGAGGTCACAAGAAGTCGCCATAACAAGACGCCATTCGCCGCAGCCTCGACGATTCCATCAATCGACCTTAGCACGGTTTCAAGCGACGGCAAGCGACATTGCCGCGACCCACCTCGCGTCGGGCGCTTAAGTCTCCCATGAAGCTTCCTCGTTCGGTCAATTTCGCTGCGGACCGGACCCGGCAGTAACGCGGATGGGTCAGGATTCCGGACCCATAGATCAAAGTCGGAACGGCCGGTTATAGCAACGGTCCTTAGATCCACCAATCGTTGATCTCGCCAAGATGGGCGATGTCGTTGCGCCTAACCTAGAGCGACCGGGTCAAGGCCTAAAGTCTCTAGGAGAAGTCAACAACTCCTCCAGCAACAAGCAGCCAAACCGCCTCGAATGATTCGGACAGCTCGACGATCGCGGACCCCCGCCACCATCGGCGATCATCGCCCATGAGCAGCTACCCGGGTCGCCGCCGCCGCTAAGTCCTCGAAGTTATCGCGACCACAGGGGCAAGCGCAAGACGCGATGATCACGGACGGTCCTCGTGAGGAGCGCTGCCGCCACTCACGAGGAAGGAGCGGTGGATTGTCCCGAGAGAGTTTCTCCAGTCGAATCATCCTGCTCAGCAGAGTTCCTCCGCGCAACAGACCAACGCTTTCAAGACTAGGTTCTCGCGGGAAGGTGGTCGGTCATATGCTTTGGGTCGCAGTGGCTTTCCCGACGAAGCCGAGCTGTCCGGCGGGCCCTCAAAGTTCAAGCCCTGGCACATGGAGAGGTACAATGGGACCCGTAACCCGTGAGGAATTCCTTTCCATCTACGCCACGGCCATCATGGCGGCCGGTGTGACGAGCTCATATGGCTAATTACCTCCGACCGCTCTTGAGGGTGCCGCCGGACGTGGTCGCTCAATCGCCAGGGGTTCCATCACCATGGAACCAAATTTTGTGACGCCTCGATCGCTAATTTCCGTGAGCTGTTACGCGACGTCCGGTAAGGAGGATGATCCGCACCAGATGATCCAGATGAACGGGAGACCTCCGCAACTTCGCGGAAGCGTTTCATTATGATCCGCAACACGATCCCGAACATCTCGATGAATCTGTTGTCCGCGCTTTCAAAACGGAGTCCGCGACGAAGCGGCTCACCCAGATCTCGAGATCAACGAGACTCGACCGCCAACGACTGTTCAAGGCGGCCGATCATATGCTAACGCGGGCAGAGCTGCTCAAGATAAAAGGCATTCGACAAGGGCGAAATAGCCTACCACTCTGTGGATGAGAAGAAGAAGAGCAAGATCAATGTTCCCAAGCGACAAGAAGTCCTGTAAGAAGAAGAACAAAGGTGATGCTAATAATACCGTCGCAGTGTATGGATCGCACACCTCCTCCCAAGGATGGGCGTATAGCCCAACAATAATTACAAGGGCAAAAGTCCGTCAGGAGGCGACAAGGCAAGAAAGGTCCGAAGCGATCGATTTTGCAAGTTCCACCAAGACTACGGCATGATATACGCCATCAGAGAACTTGGGCTGCAAAGCTCAAGATTTCTACAACGCAAGGGCCCAATGCCCACCCCCGCCTCAACAAGGTGATGCAGAAGGCTAAGCGCCAAACCGACGATGGTGATCGGAAGATGATGATGAATATCAAGAGCTCGGAACCATATCGCCATTATTTTCGGCGTCTCTCGGGCTTACATTCTCGGCGCAGCCTCAAGGAAGCCGCCGAGGTCCACAACGCCGAAAAGGCAAAACCTCACCAATCGATGAAGTGGACCGAGGTCCCCATCTCCTTCTCTCAGAGGATTGCCCCACCGATGACCAAGCCTCACGGCCCCACCGTGGTCGCCCGACTATCGCAACGCGAGAGTTGGCCGTGTCTTAGTGGATCGGGGGCGCTTTTGACTTGCTTTCGCTAAAGTCTTGACGAGATGCAAATTCCTCGCTCCAAGTCAAGGAAGTCGCAATGCCCTTCTACGGAATTGTTCCGGAGAAGCCGCTGTCAGGGGCAAAGTTGTCCCGCCTGGTCACCTTCGCAACCCAAGCAACTTCCCGGACAGAGTTGATCACTTTCGACGTGGTCGACTTCCCATCGCCAGATAACGCGATCTTAGACAGCCATCTCTCAGAAGTTTATGGTCGCGGTCCCACCACGCTTACCATTGCGTGAAGATATCGGGTCCTAACGGTGTGATCACGGTCAAGGGCAACCACAAAGTCGCTCCGATTGCGACGAGCAGCCCTCGCCTCGTCGACCAACTTCCGCCACGCTGTCCTCAAGTTCCGCAGACCAAATCAAGACGCCTCTAGGGTCTCCTTCACCAGTGGGAGAAACCATGAAGTTCATTGCCGCTGATGATACTTCCAAGATACCACTGGGGGCCAATCTGACCCCAAATAGGAAAGCGAGCTTATTGCCTTCCTCCGAAGCTAATGCAGATGTATTCGCCGAGCCATCCGACATGCCCGAGTCCCAAGGGAGGTAATCGAGCACAAACCGGCCGTCTGCCGACAAAAGCCTGCTCGCCAAGCTTGCCGCTGAATTCAAACAGGATCATCAAAGATCACCTTTAAACCGCCGTCACTGGTTCATCCGCGAGGTTGATCACACCGAGTGGTTAGCCAACCCCGCCATTGTAAAGAAGAAAGGCTGTAAGTGGAGGATGTGTCGATCACACGATTCAACGCCGCTTGTCCTAAGGACAATTTCCCGTCGTCAGATTGACCAAATTGGTCGATGCGATCATGACGCCTCACTTCGAGTTTTTTAGATGCTTACTACTTACCACCAAATAAGCATCTCCCCGAGGATGAAGAGAATATCGCTTTCATCACCCCTTTTCGCACTTTCGCTATAATGACCATGTCTTTCGGTCACAAGAATGTCGGTGCCACGCTCCAAAGGCTTAATGGAGAAGACCTTCCTAACAATATGAAAAAACTCCTCGAGGTCTATGTCGATTTATATAGTTGTAAAGAGCAAGTATGCTCCAGATCATGTAAAAGACCGGCAGAGACTTTTCAGAATCTCACCAGCATCGAATAAAATTAAATCCAGAGAAGTGTACCTTGGTGTTCGATCCGAATGTTGCTCGGTTATGTTATTGGCTCGCAAGGTATTTCGCCAACCCCGAAAAATCGAGGCCATTGAAAATATGCAGCTCCAACTACCATAAAGGAAGTACAGAGCCTCATGGGCGGATGGTCGCTCTAAGGTGTTTATTTCCGCCAAGGCTAACGCGGCTGCCCTTTCTTAAGGCCCCGCGCAAGCACAATGGTTTCGAGTGACGGAAGAAGCCGACAGATCCTTCCAGATCTCAAACGATACTCCGCCCAAGCCTCCTGCCTTGACTACCCCGCTGCATGGCGAAAGCAGCTCCCATCGCATCTAGGTTGCACTACACAAGCGGTGAGCGCGGTCTTGACGGCCGAAGGGAAGGCATACAATGACTCAATCTATTACGTGAGCGAGGTACTTCACGGATCAAAGGAGCGCACTCGAGGTCCGTAAGCCTCTATGCCTTGCTCATGTCCTCCGTGAAGCTTCGCCACTACTTCCAAAGATCAAATAATCGTCCCGACCACGCTCCTCTCGGGAGAAATCCTACTAACAAGGAATCTAGCGGACGATAGCCAAGGGCAATGGAACTAGCGTAGTTTGATCTGTTATTTGTCGCCCGAATCGCTATTAAGTCACAGTGTCCTAGCTGACTTTGTCGCCGAATGGACTTGCTCGCCTAAATCCCTGTGGAGCTCCCGAGCAACCCGATGAACCCTCTTGGACCATGTTTTTGATGGCTCACAGACCGAAACTCGGGGCTGGTTTTGTTCTCATCTCCTCAAGGAGAGCAACTCCAGATTCTATCCAACTACACTTTTGCGGCGATTTCAACAACGCCGCAGAGTACGAGGCCTCCTCGCTGGACTAAGAGCGCGTAAGTCGCTTGGTGTCCAACGGCTAACCGTGAAGGGAGATTCACAACCGGTCATCAATCGGTTAACAAAGAGTATCGCAGCCGCGATAACTCAATGGCGCGACACCGGTTGAAGCGAGGAAGTTGAGCGCATTTTCGATTTTTCGGTGCAGTTTCGTGCCTGTGAAGGACAACTTCGCCGACCAGCTATCCAAGTTTGATCTCACGCTAACTCGCTTCCGGCAGGGTGCTCGCCGAGCACCTATACAAGCCCTCAATCACGCTCTCCGGACGAGGCAACAGAGAGAGGTGGTGCCGCTCCGCTATCGAAAGGTGTCATGGATCGACAACGCCATTTGTCCGGTGACTTTGCGTATGGGACCCCGCCTCGACGATTTAAGCCGAAGCGTTTCGGCCATAAGGCGTGCCGCCCATACAAGCTTATGGATGGCACCTTTACCGCCGAGGTGCTATGGGAGTTCTCTCCAAGCGCATCTCGCAATGTGAGGGTGTGTTCCTTCTTAGGGACATACACGAGGGTGCTCAGGCAACCACGCCTCCTTCGTAACTCGTCGGCAAAGCGCCGCATGGGCTATTATTGGCCCATCACATAAGATGCTCGACATCGTGACTAAGTGCAAGGCTTGCCAATTTCACGCCTCCGAAGGCACACAAGCCCGCCCAAGAGCTCCAAACAATCCCATCCCGCCTTTTTCCACATGGGTCCTGATCTCGCCGCCCATTCCCTAAGGGGTACAAGGGCTATACACACCGCTTATCGCCATAGACACTTTTACAAAGTGGATTGAGGCGTAGCTCGTCGCCTCTTCACGCCAAAACGGCCGCTCGCTTTTCAAAAGCAACGTGGTCACGCTTTGGGATTCCCTATAAACCGATCACGGATAATCTGCATCTGGCCCGGTTTAGCTATTCCAGAATACCGCGAATACCGGGTACTGGTTCGTTACCTGTGGGCACATCCACAGTAGCAATGGAGCAGCCGAGCGAGCTAATCGGACAGATAGTCCAAGTATTAAACGGCGGGTATTTGCGCTTCTCAACGAGCACAAGAAGGTTCGGATTGACGGTTCCTTCCGTCCTCCGGCGCTTCAGACTACGGCCACCGGCGATCGGGAAACTCCTTCCAACTGTCTATGGTGCGGCTTCATCTTGCCCGCCGAAATCAGATTTCGTTCGCTTCAGACGAGCTCTGTTAACTTAATTGACGACGAGCGAGAGCGCCTCGATCTCGATCTCCTAGAAGGCACACGCGACCGGCATTAAGTCGTAATGGCGCGCTACCAGAAGATCTTCGCCAGACGCCGCTAAGCCGGGCTCACCAAGGGCTTTGAATACGGGCGACCTTGCTCAAGCCGTGTCAGAACTTGTCCAATGCCAACAAGTTAACTCCTCGCTGGGAGGGCCCATTTACTTGCCGCTTTTCTTCCGCCGCCGGGCTGTTCACTCTATGGAGGATCGAGAGAGCCGACCAAAGACTTGGAACATCGACGAGCTTCAGAAGTTCTTTTGTGTAGGTCTTTTTCTGCTTTCTTAGCCTCGCTTTTTGAAAACTTCGCCACTTTAGTTCGCCCAAGTCTCTGCACCATGTAAAGTTCAATCCAATTCTCGCGAATCCTCGCGCCTCTCAGTTCTTTTTTTCACTACTTGTCTTCGCACTACTTTCTTCCGTAACACTTGATGGTCGCCTCGCCTTGCGAACTCTGGCCCGCAATCTTAAGGATTGTTCCTCACCAGATCCTGTTTCGACAAGCTCCTAAACTCGTGGTTATGAACACGGCCTTCCACCTTGGCGCTAAGTTCCGCTCGAAGCCCTCCGCCGCAGAGGCACTTATCGCTTGGCGACCACTTGGTAAAGCTCGCCTCAGAAGTCTCGCGCAGAGGCACTTTCCTTGTTCGTTACATTTCTGAATCGCTTAGCTTACGCCAACGAGCAAAGATACGGAACGAATCGAGCAAGGTACGGTGTCGCTTTTTCTCTACGACGCGTCTCGAAGTTCGCAAGCTTAGGTTCTCGAGCATCGTCTGCACGGGCTGTAGGCCGCTTTTTCTTGTGCACTGCTCGAGTTCAAAACTCAGTCCTCGAGCAACTGCACAACGGGCTGGAGTTAGGCTAAGCGCCACCGGTTTTCTTAAACTTCCTAGCTACTGCTCGCTTTCTCTTAGTTTCGCTCGTTTGTCTTTTGTCGCTTTTTCTTTGCAGTGGAAAGGGTAGGTCTTTATTAACAAAATCTGTGTACAAAGGTCCCTCTCGGTTACAAATTTCACAACTACCTAGAAGCGAGTTGCTCCTTGAGCCCTCGACCACTTCCTTGAGGCGCAGGACTTTCCCTTGGGCTTTGAACCCTCTCCGGCCTCACCGAGACGATCGGCTTCCTCCTTGTCGCCTCCCGGCCTCGCTTCTGTCAGCCAAGACGGAGAGCCTCGACCTTCTTGTCTTGGCCCTGCACTGGTCGGTCGAGCCTCGCCTGCTAACTCACGCCTCGACGGTCTTGAGCTGCCTGTCTCAGCCTCCTTGACCTTCTTTCTCCATGGTGATTGCCTCACCGCCATCCCACAAGATCTCCTCAATCTCTTCCCGTGAAGCCCACAGTGGTTGAGATTTTAGCCCGAGTCCCGCTGGATGTCCGCCTCCTCCTGGGCGAGCCGGGCCTTGAGCTTGGTTTCGCCATGAGCTGGTCCCGCCTGGGACGCTGCTAAGCCGCCTTCTGCCACTTCATGCGGTCTGCTTCCTCCGTTGCTCGCCTCACGGCTCACAAGCTCCTCGGCTTCCTTTATAAGGGCCTTAGAGGAACGCTTCTTTGACAGCTGCCTTGAGCTTTTCGCTGCCTTCACCGGGCTCCGGCTGGCAGAGCGCCCGCCCGAGATCCTCGTCTCGGAGATGCTCCTGAGGATGCCAAGACGGCGTCTGCTCGATGGTGACGCCATCTCGAAGTTCCGCCATGGTATCCTCAAGACCCGAGGGAGAAGATCGTCAAACGCTTTGGCAGTAATACAATTAAATTGAACAAGGTTTGGTCTTGAGTTTACCTTGCTGCCGATGCTTCAACCCACTTGCGCAGCGGTCCTCGAGGCCATGCGCCACGGCCTCGCCAGGCGGGATGAGATGGGTGCGTTGTTCCTGCCGCCGCCTTTGTTCGCCCTTCTTTTTGGGAGCGCTTTTTCCCGGAGCAGGGCAACGGGCGAAGCGCTGCCTCCGCTCCCCTCTCCTCTTCCTCCTTCTTCCACTGAACGCTTTCGGGCGAACCGAGCTACTCCGCTGGTGGCGCTGTTGTTTTACCGGCAGACGACTTGCTCGACCCGCTGGGGCTTTTTTCCCCGGGCGTCCGAATTCACCCCGCCGCCAGAGAATCCTGTCGTCAGGTGAGCCGCCTCGCGACGGCGTTCGGCAGACCGGCCGCTCGGTCCCGCCTGGCGCTCTCGAGCTATCGCTTTGGCACCGACGTCTGCGGCGCCGCTTGTCGCCATTTTTGCTCTCCACCGCCATCACTGCTTTTGAGCGTTGCCGACTGCTGGCTGAGTCTGCGGCAAAGAGCTCCACGCCGCCAAATTTTGTCCTGAGGCTCGCCAAATCACGCCGTGACGCTACCGCAGATATTTCGGCAAAGAATACCGCCGAAGCGCCTCGACGCCGTTCGTGGCGTCTCTTCTGGGCAGCTGATGAAAAAGAGATGATCGTTAAGTCTAACGCGTCGAAGGTTGGAAGATCTAAAGATCGATTCCTACATACCGCCGGGAAGGCTTGATCCCGATCTTCTTCCGAACCTTCCGCTTCTTCCTCGGGCTCCTTGGCGGCCCGCTTTGGTCTTTGGGTGTTCAAGGCGACGAACTCAGCTCCTCGTGAGTCGAACGCCTTCTCGCAAGAGCGCAAGAAGTTTTTCTTTATGGCGATTTCTTCTTCGAGCCTCCTCCGCCGGCATGACTGCTGTACCGATCCATGCGCCAGGCGAGCTTGCATGTAACGCCCGAGCCGAGGGCTATGGTCTTTACTCTTCGCCGCTTCGCTCGGCGAGGAGGGAAGCGCTTGGTCTCTTCCCACTGGCCGACCGACCGCTACCGCTGGTCTCTTCTGCACGCCTGGCAGCCGCAGTGGTCTCTTCGACGGCAAGGCGTCCGCCAGGTCAGCGGTGAGTTCACAGGCTCACCGCCACCTTGGGCTTCGTGGGCTATCTTAGCCTTGCCCTTCTTCGCTTTCTCCTTCTCGCACTCGAGAGTTCCTCAACTATCCCCCAAGGATCAGCTTGGTCCTCCCCTGCTTTTGAGAAACGGACGTTAGCATTTAAACAACGCTGCAAGTCTAGCAACATAGGCCGAGGGTAAGCAATTTACCTCGCCTCAGGCGGACAAGCACGCTATGCTGGCAGTGTACGCCACCGCCGGTGACCTCCCCGCCCTTCTTCGCTGCCTTCAAGATGGCGCCGAATTCCCGTCACCCATGCGCTTGCTGGCTTCTCCGCCTCAATGTAAGGGATTGTTAGTTCCTCGCTCGAGGAAAGAATGTATTTAAAGGTTGAGTCTTAAAGGCACTTACCCGCGTTTCCTCAGATGTCTTCCCATCCTCTATCTTGTAGAAGGGATAGACTTTCTCCGCAATGGATGCACTCTCGTCACGTGAAGTCCCGAATGATCTTCTCGCC
The DNA here is from genome assembly GCA_036346415.1 of Raddia guianensis. Classification (NCBI taxonomy): domain Eukaryota; kingdom Viridiplantae; phylum Streptophyta; class Magnoliopsida; order Poales; family Poaceae; genus Raddia; species Raddia guianensis. Next base: position 18,397 of record JAYEVB010000147.1, on the reverse strand, counting down.
TGCGGAGCCCGAGGCTCACGAGGGAGGCGATCTTCCTTGTCGTACCAACTTCTACGGACATCTCCGCCGAGGCATTGAGGTTCCTTTTGCCGCGCCTTCCCTGAAGACGAAGTTTGCGTCACCGCCCGCTTGTCAGAACCACTCACCCACCACGCGCCCATCGAGTCGAAAGCAATGGGGTGAGGATACGGGCGCTGCCGTCGGCGGTGGCCCGGAGCTTGAGGTAGTAGCACCCTGTTGCTGAAAGCGCGGAGCTGCCCTCGCTATCGTAGTAATGGAGGAACAATTTCACCCAATGATCGATGCTCAGATAGCCCGCGACAAAAAGCAAGACGGCCATCCGAGGATGGAGTTCGATTGAGGTTCGCCACCTCCAATCCGCTGATGTTGAAGAAGGCCTCGACGAAGTCGCCTCAGAGATTCTCAACCCAACAAAGGCGAACTGCTCGGTCGATTTAACTCTCCTCGAGCGGCTCCCGAGTATCCTCCTCCCGGCAGCCTCCACCACGGTGTCGATGTGGCCCTCCTCCCAGATCCTAAGGTCCTCCTCATTGCTTTAGTGCCCGTGAATTTGGCCATAGCGCTTCCTGTGGTTGGACGAAAGGTGGTCGGTGATGGAGTTTGGGTACTTGATGCCGAAAGCGTGGTTGGAGCTAGGGCTTAGAGAGGAAAGGCGCGAGAGCGTATATGTCATGAAGCGGTTTGGGTACTTTTATAGTCCCAGATAAGCAGCTCGCAACGGTTTAGTCCAAGAACGCTAGTTTTTACCGCAACGGCTAGGTAAAACGGTCGCTCGCTTTTCACCGCCAAAATGATGTGAAGTTTCATGGAGTTCCGCTAACGGCTATTTTTTCCAAAGGTCCACGCCAAGGCCGAGTGCTCGCCGGACAGTATGTCGCTCTTCGCTCGACGCAATGTAGTTGCTCGGCATCGAAAGCAGGTTTGTTCGACCCAACATGTCTTGTTCGGTTGAAATTTAACCTGCTCGGCCGATCGTTACATGTCTCTATAGCAGCAAAATTTCCTCTTCGTGGTTTGGAGTCTCAAGAGGAAGACCCCACTCTAGTGAGTCCTCCCACTTGAGTCTCGGGGCTAGCCGTCGGATTAGATTACGCCCATTGCCATGGCCCACTCCCCGATGGTCTGATCAAACACCTCTACCAGTGGCCTAGCTCTCCGAAGGTTCTATCAGCCCATGTGCATCCCGCCGAACAGCTTTCTTGGCTCAAGACGGTGCGAACGGCCTAAGATTCCTGCTTGAGTCCGACTCAACAGTAGTTCTCGCACTGCTACGTGAAGACCAATGTTGGTTTCCTGATTGATTAGGAGTCGTGATCCCCAAGATTAGGAGGTTACCTTATCTACCTGGATGTATCCGCATGTATGAGTTCGTTATTTATCTTGTAGTTAGTCCCTACCGATATTCCTTGGTAGGTCGATGATTCAAGACTATATAAACAGGCCCCTACGGCGCTAGAGGGATCCTCGGCATTGAGTTTTACATCTTAGCATCTAGCGAGAGCTTTGGCACTTGTACATTGATAACCTCGCCGAGACTTGTCCGCCTCGCCGAGCCACCTCTTGTATTCACCTCTCGATATATAAGAAAGGCCGGACGTAGGGTTATTATCTCCCGAGAGGCTCGAACCAGATAAAAACTCGCTCCCCTGCTCACGTTGTTCGTGGTTGTTTGGCGGTTCCTATCTCCTCTTTGAAGAACCTTGCTGACTTGGGTCGATATCCCAACCGCCAACAAAACCACATTGCACCAAACCGACAAAAGTCTCTCCCTAGCTCTGAAAGTTTTATGGGAGAGATAAATTCATTTTTTCACCCATGGCATCGCCCTCGATGCTTCAATCTTTCGCAAAGAATTTTCTTAAACCTTTTTCAATCCTTTTCTCTTCACACAATTTATTTTCACACAAGAATTATTGCGTCATTTCGATAATATTATTTTTGGCATTTTTCCTACCATCAATAGAAAGTATATATACACAAGACTAATAGTAAGTCCTTATGTTTAAACCTATCATTAGTCTTATCATGATTTATTAGGTTGTATAACTAGTAGCTACCAAATATGATATTTTTAATTTTAATCTAGCATGCAAGTTTTCAATCTCTAGTAAATCATTTTCAAAACAAAGCATAAGGCTCACAATATGATCAAGGAGACTTGCCTTGGTCAAGATCGTAGGAGCAATCAAGCACGTTGATTTGTCTAACGCCCTCGAGGTCCTAACCACGCTGACAGCACATACAAGATAATACAACCATCCATCGACAGGGAAACATTTATATCCAATTTTGGTTTGAAAATCATGCACGAAATAAATATGTATGGAAATGTGATGCATGCACATGAAATAATAGACCAAGCCTTTAACAAATTAAGGTGACATACCTACATGCATGCACAACTATTTTATATTTTAATAATTTTATTAAATCAAGTGTATGGATCAAATAATTTTTTGGTCATTTTTCTATGGTCTTTGAAAATCATTCATTATTTGCTATTTAATGTAAAATGATTAGTTCAGTTTTTATTGTTACAGTATTAATAAAATAGAGAGTTATTGAATTTTGGATTATATTTATGTGTGCTTTTGAACTGGAAAGCGATTCTCGCCTCAACACGCTTCCAATTATCCAAGAGCTATCCATCCACACACTAGAACTAATCTCAAAACAACCATTTTCAACCTTTAGCCATGCAAGCATGCACACAAAGACGCATAACACGCCATTGAGCTGGTGGAGTCGCCAGCCGGCCGGTGACCTCCGCTTGACAAACCGATCAAGAAAATGGATTTCTCGACTCGCCTAAAGGGACCTAAAGTTGTGGTTTCACGACCGATTGGTTCCGCGCAACGACATCGATTTATACACAAGCTACAGGACATGCTCCTAGCTTGCTCGAACAGCTTCCACGGGAGCTCTAGCTCGACATGGCACACGCAGGGGAGACTACGGCCACCCCGGGATCATCTTCCCATGCCCATGCGCACCTAGAGGTGTGCAGAGGCTTACGGAGGTGACGGCGAGCTGAGCGCTACGGCGGCAGCTTCCTTCTTAACTTGATGGTGCTCCGGGCTCCTTCGACGCTACGGTAGCTAGGGAGGATGAGAGGAAGCGAGTGAGGAAGTGACTAAGAAATGGAAGAATACCATGGATTGAACAAAGCTCACCGGGAGAAGCATTGTGGCATGGCGCTATGCGAAGGCAAAAAGAAACGCGTGCACAATGCTTAATTTATAGGTGGAGACGGCTCGATCTTAATCTCGCCGGGAGCAACGATGGACAAGTGCTATTGTTTCACAAATAAGCGGTGACGCTAAGGAGCGCCAGAGCACAATCAAGTGAGACGCGACAATGAGGCGCGGGTCTTGGTAAAGTCAATGCGCAGAGCGCAGCATGCACGGGCGCAGACGAAGCCAGGAGTAACTCGCAGTTTACACGACGACACCGAAGTTATGGTGGTAGAGATAAGATCGCTGTGCAGAGGTAGCACGGAGTGACGGCGGCCAGCAGCGGGACCAAGCTCAAGCAGAGGTGATGAGCAAAGCTCAGCACGAAGAGAACAGAGGGCTTCAAGCCCAACGGAGAGAGAAGATGAGGACTTTCTCTTTTTGTTTGCTCTTGTAAAAATTAATTAAAACTTCTTCTCAAATCCTAAATTATACAAATTAATTTACACAGTTGGTCAACAATGCTTAGAAGATGCTGAGTTAACATTAACAAAGTTTAAAATGCACAAATATTTTTATTTACCAAGTGAACAATTTAATTAATGATGTACTTATGACATGATGCAGATGATTATTAAATTATTTTAATGCCATGATTTTTTCCAAAAATTAACGTACAAATTTGTGTTTAAAATTTGGGATGTTACAACGATGTTCTCCGACGGAGTGCATTGTTTCGCATGGGTAATGTGTGCAACCTCTCGCAGCAGGTCCAACTATCCGCTACATCTCGCGCTTTGCACGCCACCTCGCCGCCATAACTCGCTTCGCTCGCTATTAACTACTCCGCTGCCCTGCTTGTGTTGCTTCGCACATCCATTGCCAACGGCGCTCAGAGATCGTGTTTTGACCATGTTCGGGTCCGCCAAGGCAAGCGCCAACCGGGTCTGCCTCATTGTTTTCACGCCAGATTGTGGATCAATAGCGATGTCATGGTGGTTTGGAGGCGGCCTCCGCTTTCTCGCCTATAAATCAGGGCCCTATGTCCCTCTTTCCTTGCCCAAAGGTTCTGTCAGTCTGTGATTTCTCCCCAGTGAGCTCTGCTCGCTCATGGTGTTCTCTCACTTCTCCATCATGTCTCTCTCTCTCTCTCTCTCTCTCGAGCAGCATCGGCGATCCCTGCCGCCGCTAGAGCCAAGGTGCAAGCTGCCGCCGTGTTTCTGTGGAGCCGCTGTCCGAGAGACCTCGCCTACATCGCTGTCTTCCACAAGCCTTCTACGAGGTCTGCCGCCACTTAGGTAGCTCCCTAGTGTCTCCTTGATGTTGTTCTTAGTCCCGCCGTCGGTCGAAACACTTCCAACCAGCTACACCAAGTCCTCCTATGGTCGCCGCACTAGCTAGCTATAGGAAGAAGCAAATTCCGTGGCTTGTGTATAAACACGTGTCCTCGACGGGCGAACTATCGATCGCTAAATCACAACTATAGGTCTTTGTGTCGACAGTGACTAACTGGGGTCACCGCCGCAATGAATTTGTACGAGGGACGCTAATCAAGAACCAAACCAGATGGGTAACACAAGATGTGGTTATATGTGTTCAGCCCTCAACTGAGGTAATACCCTACTTCCTCGTGTTCGGGATTATGATTGATCAATATGCGGATGCAAGATGACCAAGGCTATTGTGTATGCGTGATGATGATGCCAAAGAAGCCCTCTCTACGGCCTCTACCCCTCCCTTTATATAGTGTAGGGGATAGGATTACAGAGCATGGGATATATGGCAACGGTTTCGTATGATGTTACATGGTATGTATCCAATGATCTCGCTATTTACATGGGGATATGCCATACCCTCGGTCCTCTCTTGCGGCGCAAGGCACGCCAGAGTCTGAGAGCGATCTTCAACCCTAATCGCCGACTCAGACGCCCCATCCGCTCCTTATGGGCCTTCTAGAGGATACCCGGCCCATGTAGTCCACAAGAGTCTCTCGAGTGCTTTTACGATCGAGTCGATGCTTAATGACTAGTTTCGCTTATATCTCCCGAATCTGAAAAGAGATTGTAAAGAACTCAAGAAATCTTAAGTTTTTGTGTTGAAATAATGCCTAGATTTGGTGATACCAAACTCCAGCCTACTCGCCCATTGGGCACATCACCTCAAAAGATGGGTTCGGCTCGGCACCCACTCTGCTATACAAGGGCTGCCATCGACCAACATGGGTATGCCTTAAGCCACGCCACATAACTTCGGCTTTGGCAAGATGTCAGTGATCTTAGCGCTGGTATCACACAAGCGCCTGCCTTAACTTGTAAGAGCCAGCCATTCCCAACATGGGCGACTTTGAGCCGGTGGTACCGCCCCAACCAGTGAAGGGATCACTTATGCCCTTAGGGCGCATCGACCGGATACGATTTTTTGCCGAGAGGTACTTGTATCCGGATAGCGTATACAATCGGCGACCTTATAAAGGCATACCTCAAGAAGTTGAATCCAAACTTCACCAACACCCAACCTCGAACGCATGGTTAGCTAGCGACCCAACGGGGTGTGCCGTGAAATATTTTTAATTTTACGCCGCCGTGATATGCCCTCCGTGGTGCACCGAGGCCAATTAGGCTCGATTTAACACGCTACACCAAGAATGAGTGTTAAGAAAGCCTGTTAAGGGGTCGCCTTTGCAGTTTTAGCCCAAGCCCAATTAGGGGAAGGTGAAGCTGCTGCCGCTTTTTTCTCACACAAATGAGCGATACGAAGCTTCCGTCAAAACCGTACTCGCTCCCACTTCCGCCCCATCGCTATGATGGTTTTATCGTTCAAAACGGATTACCAGCGGCCCCTTGAACTCCCTCTCGTATAAAAGAAACCGAGGGCCGAGTACTACTTCATCTTCACTTTCGAAGCTTCGCCTTCTTTCCAATCCACGCCCTGAAAACTCCACCTTCTCCCTCTAAGAGCAGAGAGCCAAGGAAAGATTATGGATCCCTGGGCAGCCGCAGCCGCCAAAGTGCGAGCTCGTGCCGCTGCCGCTAAGGCCGCCACAGCCGCCAAGTGGGCTTCACGGGCGGAGGAATACGCAGAAGGACGGCTCAAAGCGCCATTAGGTTCTCGTCGCCGCCATCCGCGACTTTTCCCGTCCGCACCCTCAAAGATGCGCCGCCTTTCCATCCTCGATGTGAAGTGGCCTTCAGAGGATAGGCTATCTCTTTGTATCTCCGCTGAGCCTGCCGACGCAGCCCTAGCTCAATGTGCCGTGTCATGAAAATGTAGTTAGGCCTTTGAGCCCTTTAATGAACATCTTTGTGGTATCCATCATTCATCGTGTTTCGCTTAATCTTGAATCTGTAATGCCGCTTCTCCTCGATTTGATCTCGAATCTGCCGACATCGCTTCATCCGAGTAGTTAGGCTCATCCGCCTCCTAGACCGGGCAATGGCACAGAACGCGAACCTCGGGGGATCACTCGCCGGCCGAGTGATTATTGGGCCCTCATGAAAGGCCGTGATCCAAATATTGATTAAGGCCCGCCTGTAATGCAAAACTTTCCTCATGTATAAATTAGGAACAGGGAACGAAATTAGTTCACCTCGCCATTTTTCAACCACCAAATTTCTCAAGACTCACCGCTAGGTTCTTTCTCCATCACGCCTCCGCCGCCACCTGCCTCAATCGCGATGGCTCCGCCATCCCCACCACCGCTGAAGCAAATAAGAACGCCAAGAAGTGGATGAAGTCCACCACGATCGAGCTGAGGCTACGTAAACCGGTTTCTCGGCGTGTCCCCGCTTGGAAGGTGTCGACGGTTGGGATATTGACCCAAGTCAACCAAGGTTCTTCAAGGAGGAGATAGGAGACACACCAACAACCACGAACAAAGAACTAACAGAGACAGGGTTTTATCCTCGTTCAGCCTCTCGAGAGATAATAGCCCCACGCCTAGCCTTTCTTTATATCAAAGAGAATTATAAGGTGGAACTCGGCGAGATCAGCAGGTCTCATGCGAGTAGTATGCGAGAATCTATCGCTAAGGTCCTCTAAACGCCAGAGGGGCCCTGCTTATATAGTACGGAGCAAACCGACCTACCAAGGGAATATCGGTCATTAACTACGAGATCGTGAATCTAACTCATACATGCTAAATACAACCTACGAGATAAGGTAATCTCCTAATCTTGAGGATCACGACTTCTAGTCCAATCCGGGAAACCAATGTCCGGTCTTCACGTAGTCGCGTAACTCTTGTTCGAGATGGACTCAAACACGCATCCTTGGCCGCTACGCACTATGCCAATCAAGATGCTCGTTCGCGGGATGCATATGGGCTAAATGAAACCTTCCAGGACTGGCCCCGTAGGCTGCTCGACCGGGCCGCTAGGTATTGGGCCATGGCAATGGGTCGTGATTTAATCCTCGGCTACCAGCCCCGATACTCAAGTGGAAGGACTTACTAGAGCGGGTCATCCTCTTGAGACTCCAAGTCACGAAGAGGGTATTTTTCCTGCTACAAAGACGGCAACAGCGATCGAACAAATGTCATGGTTCAACCAACAAGTCTTGTTCGGGATGTAACAAACCCGCCTGCCGCCGAGCAACTCGTCAAGGCTCAATAGGAACGACATCCGTCCGAGCAGAGTACCCACTCGATACGTAAATCGAAGAAGTAGGTGAATCATCTCCTCGATGCTAAACGCCATCAAGAAGGGATTGATTTTAGTTGTGAAGAGCGCATTCACCGCATCCCGTAAGATCAGATCTTCCGGAGAATGAACATAGCAAGTCGCGAGACGGACTCTGCAGCATCGCATCCGTGCATTCAGATGCCTAGGAAAAGATAGGAACCACCTCTCGGCTAGAGCTTGCCCGAGAAAATAAAAAATTGCTCTCGAAAGCAAATGTCGCGCCAGAGCGAAGGTGATGTGCCTGCACGAGATCGTGCTAGAGCCGACAATGCATACGAATGGGAAAGGTGACCCAGCCCCAGAGCATAGAGCTTGTCGGCGAACCAGTAAAGAGATCTAGTCCCCAGCATGGAGCTCAAGAAGCGAACCGTAGCGCGACTCAGCGAAGACATACCCGTAGAGTTCGCGCCGCCCGGCGAAGAGCTGCCCGCGCGAGGTGATCCACCGAGCACGGAGCTCGCCGCTGGGACCGGATAGGCCCGCGAAGAACCGCCCGGCGAGATGAATCACAACCGATGCGCCAGAGCCGCAAGATAACGGTGAAATCAACGCTTACCCATGACGATTCCTTGCATGCTGATAGCGTTGTTCTGGCAAGTGCGTAACGACGCTTGAGTGCCCGCTATGGCGAGAATCGGCCACGATGGGCATGCCCGCTATGGCGAGAATCGCTTACGCGGCAAGACTCGCTAGTGGTGCAATACCTGACTTAGCCGAACTGCGGAAGGTCAAGGCCGGGCAAATGCGAAATCATACGCTGGTGAAGTGGACTGCCCCGCATGCGCGAGCAAACCCGGAAGAGAGGGATGCCGACATCTGCTTTTGGTGGGAAGCCCGAACCTCGCCACGACCATCACCGAGTTCGACGCTCTCGCTCCTCGTATTTCCGCAAAAGACAAACAAGAAACGAGCAAGCCAGGGAAAAAGAGAGCAAGAACAGTTCTAAGAAGAGCAAAGCGAAGTTTTGGAAAACACGCAAAAGACGACCTACCCACACAAGACATAATTTTTCCCCGGTAAGTCCCCGACAGCGTTAGTGTCACCGGCGAATGCGAACCGACGCTAGGAGTGTCCGCTATGGCGAGAATCGGCCACGGTGGGCAGGACTCGCAGGTGCATTGGTCCGGACATCGTGCTGTGAAGGACGAGTATGGATAAAAAGACGTAAGGCAGCAGTAGCCTCATTGCGGCTAAGACCGCTAACCGTGGAAGGCGATCGACCTTAGCCGCAGTAAAACGGCGAGGCGAATCTTATCCGACATGGACCCGCAAATACAGTGTCGCCTCTACGGGCGCGAACCAGCGCCAGAGTGCCCGCTATGGCGAGAATCGGCTTACAGCTGGCATGCCCGCTATGGCGAGAATCGGCTTACGCGGCGTAACTCCATCGGTGGTGCACCGCCGTTAACCGGAGCCGCACAGTGTCGCTGCTAGATAAAAAGACATGCTCAGACGCGGGAGCGCCACGGAGCGAAGACCAACGAGGTTTTGGAAACCAACGCTAAGGAAAGGAACTGAAAACTGAAAACGCATCGGGTTGCCAAATTCAGCTCAAGTCCCAATCGATCAAGAGAGGCACCTTCGAGGAGCTGGCCGAAAGCAGCCAAGACCGCCGAAAGGCTTGAATCAGAGCGAGAGTCCGACCGAAGTTTTTCCGAGCAATTTTTCCGCAAAAAGAGCAGCAAAAGACAAGGACGAACAGAAACCAAGAGCAAGACGTAAATGCGCTAGAAAGTTTTAAGAAAACCGTAGAACGCTTAGCCTAACTTCCTAGCTCTGCCAGTACTGCCGAGAACCTGAAGTTTGCAAACTCAACAGTGCAATAAGAGAAAGAGCGACGCTTAGCCCTGCAGACGGACGATGCATGAAGACCGAGCTATGATTTCAAGCACGCGGCGGAGAGTTAGAGCGACACCAGATCCTCGACGACTGCTCTGTGAACCGCCGTTAACGAAGTTAGGCAATTCAAGGTAACCGAACAAGGAAAGTGCCTTCGCCATGGAGGGCTTACGAGAGCGCTTTGCCAAGTGGTTGTGCCGTGAGCGGAAGTGCTCTCGCCATGAGGGCTTACGAGAGCGTGCTTGGCCGCGAGGCCGATGCCGTGGTTACGCAACTCGAAGTTTAGGAACTTGTTGAAACCAACACGGGCAGGGAAACCCTTAAGATTGCGGAGCCAAGAGTTCGCAAGACCGGCAGCACCATCAAGTGTTACCAGAGAGAAAGGTAGTCCGAGAAGACGAGGGTGAGGAGGACCACAGGGGTCGCGAGCATTCACCGCCAATGGGTTGAACTTTACATGGCAAAACGAGAGACTTGGACGAACTAAGGCGCTAAGTTTGAGAAAAAGCCGGGTTAGGGAAACGAAGACCTACACGAGGAACTTACGGCCGGGTCGATGTTCCAAGTGTCGGTCAGCCTTCTCCGTCATCCACCGCCAGCGTAACAGCCCCGGATCCGAAGGAGTTTTGATCCAACCTCGAGCACGAGCTCGTCATGGGACCGGACGCGGCCCGCCAAGAGCTGCCCGGCGGAAGAGATCCAGCCCCGAGCACGAGCTCGCCGCTGGGATCGGACGCGCCGGCGAAGAGCTGCCCGATGCGAAGAGATCTAGCCCCCGAGCACGGAGCTCGTCGCGGGGACCGGACGCGCGCCCCGGGTGAAGACCTGCCCGGTGCGAAAAGATCCAGCCCCCGAGCACGGAGCTCGTCGTGGGGACCAGACGCGCTCTCCGGGCGAAGAGCTGCCCGGCGAGAAGTTGATCCAGTCCCCGAGCACGGAGCTGGGAACCAGATCTGGAAGGCGATCAAGATCGAAAGGATCGATCCGATCCGACAGGAAGAGACATCCCGCCTTCCGAGTCGAGTCCTCGTGGAGAATCTCCCGATTGTCAAGGAGTTCGACATGTTCGATCCATGGGTCCCCACGGACGGGCGCCAAATTGCCGACGGTTGGGATATTGACCCAAGTCAACCAAGGTTCTTCAAGGAGGAGATAGGAGACACGCCAAACAACCACGAACAGCAACGAACAGGAGACAGGGGTTTTTATCCTGTTCAGGCCTCTCGGAGAGATAATAGCCCCACGCCCAAATTCTTTCTTTATATCAAAGAGAATTACAAGGTGGAACTCGGCGAGATCAGCAGGTCTCGGTGAGTAGTATGCGAGAATCTATCGGCTAAGGTCCCTCTAAACGCCGTAGGGGCCCTGTTTATATAGTACGGAGCAAACCGACCTACCGAGGGAATATCGGGCCGGGCTAACTACGAGATCGTGAATCTAACTCATACATGCCAAATACAACCTACTAGAGATAAGGTAATCTCCTAATCTTAAGGATCACGACTCCTAGTCCAATCCGGGAAACCAACGTCCGGGTCTTCACGTAGTCGTGCAGAACTCTTGTTCGAGATGGACTCAAACACGATCCCTTGGCCGTTACGCACCATGCCAACCAAGATGCTGTTCGGCGGGATGCATATGGGCCAGATGAAACCTTCCAGGATCGGCCCCGGTAGGCTGCTCGACCGGGCTGTGTATTGGGCCATGGCAATGGGTCGTGATTTAATCCCCGATGCAGGGTTCGTGGTTCATGCACCACCACCGGGCGATCTCGCCCCACCCCTCGCTAGGACGAGGTAGTGGTCTTTGAATCCTTCTTCCTCCGCGGCTTCGGCCTTTCTTGCTCTCCTTTCTTTCGGGGCTTGCTCCATTTCTATGGGATTGAGGTTTCGCATTTGAACCCTAACTCCATCTTTCATATCGCGATCTTCATTCATGTCTCATGAGGCCTATTTGGGATCGCCCCCATTTCGACCTTTTCCAATTCCTTTTCCTCCTCAAACCCTACCCTAACAAGGACAATCCTGGTACGCAGCGCGGGATTCCAATCATGAAAGGGGTTAAAAGTTTTACTCGACCTTCACCTGAAAACCTCCAACAAGGGCTGCACTCAGAGTGGTTCTATTGTGCTAACTGCCCTCCGCCCTTCCGCCCTTCTCCCATGAAGTGCCCCACAATCCGCCCCTCCTCTTCTTCTCTCCGCCGATGACGGGAAGCCAAGTGAAGGAACTTTGTTCTCTCCGCAGAGCCAAATCATTGGTTGACCGGCGGGGGTAGTATGGAACTATACCCAACATCAGATCCAAATTTCCATCAAGGAGAGGGTTCATCCCGCTTTTGAGTACTGGGCCCCAAGATGCCACTCGAAAGTGGTGAGAACCTTACGCAGAAGAAGATTATCACCGAGTGGTCGAGCTCTTTGCCCTGCTCGAAATTGCTCCTGAATGCCGGCTTCATACCACTTGGGGTACTTGCCGCCAGCAGGGAACATATCCTCCTCAACTCAATGCACGATTTGTCGATGTAGAGTCGATGAATGATTTAATGTGTTGCAGAGGCGCGAGGCCTTCTTCTCCACTCCCCGTCCCGGAGGCTCCGCCCCTGCTGGAGGCACCTCGCAAGCGCCCCGCCGGCTCGACGAGCGCCTCCGCCAAAAGGCAGGGGTCGCCTCCAGGGACTCGGACGAAGACGATGAAGAAGATGACACTGTCCCCGCTTTTTTTCATTGCCGCCCCAGCGGGCGGTCGCCACTCCGCCAGGTCACAAGAGCCACAGAGCCCCTCCACGCTGGGCCAGGCTCACACCAAGGCCTGCAATGGGCGAAGAAACCTCCTGGCTGGGCCCGAGTGGTTCGGCATAAAATTCAAGATGAAATATGTCCCGTCGCATAGGTATTCCTTCACAACGCAGCAACTTCATGATTTATAGAGACATGTGTCTTGAAAGGTCGTTTAATGCTTGTAGGAAACCAATGAAGGATGATGAGCCGCCAAGCCCAAGGACTCGATTGCCCACCGCGCCGCCAGACTCCTAGCCCATTCGCCATCGCCACCAACCTCGTCAAGGGGAAAATCCTAGCTCCTGCTCCAGGGAGCTCGGAGCCGAAAATCGAGGAGATCCCTCGCCCTTCCGCCAAAGCACACTGTCGACGGTTGAGATATCGGTCTCAAGTCAAGCAAGGTTCTTGAAGATTGAGATAGAGACACGCCGAACAACCACACGAACAGCAATCGTAACAGAGATGGGGTTTTATCCTCGTTCAGCCTTCTTCGAGAGATAATAGCCCTACGCCCAAATTTCTTTCTTATATATCGTGATGAATACAGAGGTGGCTCGACGAGACGAACAAGTCTCAAGCAGATTATGCGTAGTACAAGTATGCGAGAGTTATAAGATGATCACTCACCCTCTACACGCCGTAGGGCTTGGTTTATATAGTACGAGCAAACCGACTCCATCGAGGGAATATCGGGTCGGCTAACTACGAGATCGAACTAACTCGACGTGCCAAACATACCCCGAGGCGATAAGGCAAGCTCCTAATCTTGGGGATCACGACTTAATCCAATCCGGAAACCACGTCTCGGTCTTCACGTAGTGCAGTAACTCTTGTTCGAGTCGACTCAAACACGAATCCTAGGTCAAGACGCACCGCCCGCCCAAGAAGCTGTTCGGCAGATGCATATGGGCCGTGATAGAACCTTCCAGGAGTGGCCCCTTGCAGTGTTGCTCAATTGGGCCGTCAGGAGGGCCATGGCAATGGGCCGTGATTTAATCCTCGATACCAGCCCCCCGAGGCTCAAGTGGAAGGACTCACTAGAGGGGTCGCCCTCTTGAGACTCAAAGTCACGAAGAGGGTATTTTTCCTCGCTACAAAGACATGTAACAAAGCGAATCGAATTGTGTCATGGTTCAACCGAACAAGACTTGTTCGGGACCGAATAAACCCGATCAAGCCGAAAGCAACTCGCTATGGCCGAACAGGAACGACATCCGTTCAGCAGAAGTTTCAAATTTTCAAAGGCATACATCGGAAAAATAGCCGCTATGCACTCCAACGGTAATCTCCTATCGCCAAAGGAAAACAAAGCACTGCTTTACCTAGCTGCTGCAAAGAAAACTAGCCGCTTGGGATCGAACCGCTGCAGTAGCCGCTATACGGATTATAAAGCACCTAAGCCGCCTCTGCTGCCAGCCACTGTTTCACGCCTTTTCTCTCTAAGCTTTAGATCCAACTGCTGCCAAGATCAAGCACCCAAACTCCACCACCAACCCTACTGCTCTCCTCGGGAACCGCTATGGCTAAGTTCACCTAAGACTAGCCTCGACCGAGGAGGACCTTAGGATCTGGAGGAGGAGGGCCACATCACACCTGTAGCTGGAGGTCGCCCCGAGAGGAGGATACTCCTGAGCCGCCTGAGGGAGAGTTCGTTAACTTCAATCGCTTCGCCTGCTCGGTTGCGATCTCCCAAAGCGATCTGCTGAGGCCTTCTAAACATTAGCGGATTGGAGGTGGCGTAACCTCAATCCAACAAAGATCCTCCAGATGGTCGCTCGCACACCTGCAAGGCTATCTCGGAATCGATCCACCGCGGGCTGTTCTCCACTATTATACAAAGGATTTAGGGAGCAGCCCGCCACTTCGGGCGCTGGGTGCTACTACCCAAGCTCCGCCATCACGACGACGCACAGACTCCCGCCCCACTCCGCCGACTCAATGGGCGATGGTGGTGAGGTGGTTCTACAAAGAAGCGGAGGGCGACAAGAAGCTCATCTTCACCGGAAAGGCGCCATGGAAGGAACGCCAATGCCTCTCGCCGGAGATGAGTGCCGAGGATCGGTACGACAGGAAGATCGCCTCGTGAGCCTTGGGCTCACGGGCAGGGAGATCATCCGGGACTTCACAAATAATGTAGTCCGCCTCACGCGGAGAAGGTCCTATCCTTCTACAAGATGTAGGGATGGGAAGACATCACAAGGGAGAGCAATGTGTAAGTGCCTTTAAGACTCAACCTCTTCATTGATCGCTTTCTCCAACAGGAATTTAACGATTCCATCCGCCGCGTAAATGCCGACCGACGCATGGGTGACCGAAGCGGGTTGACGCCATGTCAAGGCGGCGAAGAAGGACAATGAGGTCACCGCATGCAATGCCTACACTTGTCCGAGGAATGTGCTCATCCGCGATGCACGAGGTAAATCACTTACACCCAAACCGTTGCTAGATTTACACCGCTGGTTTTAATGCCGACGCTCGCTTTCAAATGCGTAGGGAGACCTACCGATCCTCGAGGGATCGCCGAGGATCTCTCTCGGGTCCGAGAAGGAGAAGTTTAAGAAGGGCAAGGCCAAGGCGGCCACAAAGCCCAAGATGGCGGCCGAGCCGACGCGGAGCTCGCCGCATTGCTGCCTGGCGGCCGCCACCGTCCAAGAAACCACCAGGGCGACGGAGCTACCGGCAGACTAAGCAGCGCGCTGGTCGCCCCAAATGAGAAGAGACCAGCCCTCCTCCTCGCCGAAAGCGTAGCCATCTGAAGAGTGAAGACCATGGCCTCTGCTTAGGGCGTTAACGCAAGCTCACCCGGCTATATGGCGCTGCCACAATAGGGTCGCCGAGCAAAGGAGACTGAGGAGGGAGGTTGCAAGCAAGGAGAAACTCCTGCTGCTGCTGAGAGGAGTGCTCACCACCAGAGCTGAGCTCATCGCCAACGCCTAAGGGCCAAAGCGAGAACCCGCCAAGGAGCCCCGAGGAAAAAGCGGAAAGTTCTCGCGAAGAAGATCGGATTAAGCCCTCCACTGCAGGCAGGTATGTAGAAATCGATCTTTGATCTTTCCACCTTCGACCGCATTAGGGACTTAACGATCAACTCGCTCATCACCGCCCAAGAAGAGACCGCCACGACGACGCCGAGGAGGCGCCGAGCGGTCAGCCGCCGCTCGAAAGCATCCGCACGGGCCACACGGGCAAAGGAGGGTCGAGCAGCCTCAAGGATTGCCGGTAGCTGCGGAGCCGCCGCCGGGCTCCAGCTGAAAGATCGACGCTACCAAAGACGCGTGAAGCTACCGGAGGCAAAAGTACGGCTGGTGGCGCCCACGGACTTCGGAGCAAGGCGATGGTTCCGAGGTCGCCAGTGGCGTGACCGAGCAGCCGTACCGCCAGCACTCGACGCAAGGGCAGCTCACCGGCGACGGATTCTCCGCCGAGCAAGGCGAGACCCCAGCTGCCCGGGAACAAGAAGAAGCCTCGAGCAGGCCGAAAGTGTCGCCCCGCCGGTGGAAATAATGGCGCCGCCGAGCGGAGCGAAGCCCGCCTCGCCTCAAGACGCTCGGGCGGAAAAGGAAAAGGAAGAGGACAAGGAGCGCAGAGACGAAGCCGCCTGCCGCCGCCCAGCCTCCCGAGCGATGCGCCCGCAAGAAGAAGAAGGAGCGAACAAGGCGGCGACGGCAAGAGCGCCGCTTCGCTTCATCCCGCAAGACGAAGGGCTTCGCGGACGCATGGCCTCGAGGACCACTCGCTGCCGGGATCAAGCGCCGACTTGGCAAGGTAAACACCAAGGCCGAATCTTATTCATTTAGCCACGCCATCGCAACGTAATTAACTTGTTCTTCCCTCCCGTCTTCGTGGACACCATGGCGGAACTCGAGGATGGGGTCACCATCGAACGGGCCGCCAGGCTGCCTTCCTCCGGAGCATCTTCAAAGTGGGGATCTGGGCAGAAGCGCTCATACTGCCCAAAGCCGGAGCGGGCGAAGGCGAAGCGAAGAAGCTCAAGGCTAAGTCGACCAAGGAGAGGCATTCTCCGAAGCTTCCTAAAGGAAGCCGAGGAGCTGCCAAGAAGCCGTGAAGGCGAGTACCGCTGAAGAGATGCCGGGCCGCATCAAGTGGCTTGAAGAGCTGCTTGCCGAGGCGCCCCATCGGGCGGAACCAGCCATGGAGGAAGCTAAGAAGCTTAAAGCCCAGCTCGCAGCAAGGAGGAGGTACATCCGGACTCTAGGCTAGGGATCTCAACCCCGGGCTTCACAGGAGGAGATTGAAGAGATGCGTGGATGGCGCGAGGGCGATCACCATGGAGAAGAAGGTCAAGGAGCCGGACGAGCAGCTCAAGACCGCTGAAAGGCTGAAGTTAGTCGTAGCGAGGCTCGACCGACCACCAAGGGCCAAGACCAAGAGGTCGAGGCTCTCCGGCGGCTACGATGGAGCAGCCAGAGCAGCAAGGAGGAAGCCGATCGCCTCCGAGCTGAGGCCAGAGAGGGGTTCAAAGCCCAAGGGAAGTCCTCGCTTTAAGGAAGTGATCGAGGAGCTCAAGGAGCAACTCGCTTCTAGGTAGTCAGAGGTCAGAACCCGAGATGGACTTTTGTACCTGCAAATTTTGTTAATAAAGACTTACCTTTTCCCCCGCAAAGAGAGAGCAAAGAAAAAAGACAAGAACGAACAGTAAACTAAGAGAAAAGCTTAACAATGCTAGGAAGTTTAAGAAAACCGGTAGAGCGCTCGCTTAACTCCCAGCTTCACAGCATCTCGCTGAAACTGAAGTTTATGAACTTAACAGTGCACAAGAGAAAGAGCTACACCTAGCCCCTGCAGACGGATGATGCTCGAGAACCTAAGTTTGCTAACTCAGCATGTGCGTAGGAGAAAGAGCGACACCCGCATTCTTGCTCGATTCGCTCCGTAGTCCGCCATGACGTAAGTTAGGCGCCCGAGAGTAACCGAACAAGGAAAGTGCTCGCCACGGGGGCTTACGAGAGCGTGCTTTACCAAGTGGTCGCGCCGAAGCAAGAAGTGCCTCCGCCGCAGGGCTTACGAGAGCAGCATTTAGCCGCAAGGTGGAAAGGCCGTGTTACGCAACCCCGAAGTTTAGGAACTTGTCGAACCAGATACGGGTAGGAACAACTTAAGATTATGGAGCCAAGAGTTCGGCAAGACCGGGCAGCCATCAAGTGTTACCAGAGAGAAAATAGTCTCGAGAAGACAAACAAAGGAAAAGGGCACAGAGGCCACGAGGATTCATCAAGAATTGGATTGAACTTTACATGGTGCCCGAGACTTGGACGAACCGAGGCGCCGGTTTACAAAAAGCCAGTTAAGTAAACAAACGAGGACCTACACAAAGAACTTACGGTTGGTCGATGTTCCAAGTGCTGGTCACTTCTCCCGCCCTCCATAGCTGTGCGAACAGCCCCGGGCGCAGGTAAGAAACGACCGTGAACGGGCCCTCCCAACGAGGGAGTTAACTTGTTGGCATTGACAAAGTTCGACACGGCGCAGTAACGAGGTCGCCCGCCTTCAAAGCCCTAGGTCGAATCTGACGGCAGCTGCGGGCGAAGATCTTTGCCGGTAGCGCCATTCTCGATTTGTGCCCGGTCGCTGTGCCTTCGAGAGATCGAGATCGAGGAGGCACTTCTTGCTCGCCGTCAACTAGGTTGACCGAAGCTCGCGCGGTAGGCTAACCGAGTACGATTTCGCGGGCGTGATGGCTTCGCACTATAGACCGCAAAGGAGTTTCCGCCGCCTGGCCGTCAGAAAGCGAATCGCCCAGTAGGATTTGGCGAACTTCACAACCTGTGCCTTATTGTATGCCTGGCCGAGAGCAAAGAATACCGCCGCTGATACCCCGACTATCTGTCCGCATAGCTCGCCGATCGCCCATTGCTCTGCGTGGATGTGCCACGTAGGCGAAACAG
>JAYEVB010000364.1:0-39910 GCA_036346415.1 Raddia guianensis | reverse complement strand
GGAGCATCGTGGTGTCGAACCACACCACAATTGTTGGGGTTGCCCCACGGATCAGGACGACTCTCCGGAATCAAGGAGATCGCGTCGAATCGACTCATAAGCCAATCCAGAGAAAGATGGGATTAAGAAGACCAAAATTAATCTTCCTTAAAACCAGCTTATGTGGAGCATCGTGGTGTCGAACCACACGACAATTGTGGGGAGTTGCCCTCGGATCACGCACGACTCTCCCAAATCAAGATCGGGTACAACAATCCGGATGAAGAGGATTAAGGGCCTCAAAGCTAATTTTCTTTCAAAACCTCCGTGAGTGGAGCATCGTGGTGTCCATCCATACCACAAATTATGGGGATCACGACGACTCTCCCCAAATCAAGGAGATCGTAGAAACGACTCGTAATCCAGTCCGGATAAAGAGGGAAATGAGGCGCCCAAAACTAATTTTCTTAAAAACCGCTTGCATGGAGCATCGTGGTGTCCAAGCATACCACAATTGTGGGGGGTTGCCCCTCGTATCACAATGACTCTCCAGGAATCAAGGAGATCGCGTGGAACGACTCAGAAGCCAATCCGGATTAATAAGGGATTATGGGGCCCAAAACAAATGTTCTTTAAAACCGCTTATGGAGCATCGTGGTGTCCATCTACACCAGCATTCTGGGGTTGCCCTCGGATCACGACGACTCTCCCGCATCAAGGAGATCGCGTAGAACGACTCGTAAGCCAATCCAATGAAAAGATGGGATTAAGGAGACCAGAATTAATTTTCTTTAAAATCGGCTTGCATGGATGTTCGTGCTGTAAATGCACACCATTATTGTCTTGGGGTTGCCCGTCAGATCACGACGTGTCTCCAAAAGTTAAGGAGATCGAGTAGAACGACTCAGAATCTATTCCTGATAAAGAGGAGATTAAGGGCGCAAAACTAACTTTCTTTAAAAACCTGCTCGTGGAGCATCGTGGTGTCGAACCACACCCCAATTGAAGGGCGTTGCCCTCGGATCACGCATTTACTCTTCCGTAATCAAGGAGATCGGGTAGAACGACCCAGAAGCCAATCCGGATAAAGAGGAGATTAAGGGGCTCAAAGCTAATTTTCTTTCAAAACCTCCGTGAGTGGAGCATCGTGGTGCCCATCCACACCACAATTTTTGGGGGATCACGACGACTCTCCCGGAATCAAGGAGATCGCGTGAAACGACCCAAAATCCAATCCGGATAAAAAGGGATTGATGGGCCCAAACTAACTTTCTTTAAAAACCTGCCTGCGTGGAGCATCGTGGTGTCCAAGCATACCACAATTGTGAGGTGTTGCCCCTCGCATCACAATGACTCTGCCGAATCAAGGAGATCGCGTGAACGACTCACAAGCCAATCCGGATTAATAACGGATAACGGGCCCAAAACAAATGTTCTTTAAAAATCGGCTTATGGAGCATCGTGGTGTCGAACCACACCACAATTGTTGGGGTTGCCCCACGGATCAGGGCGACTCTCCGGAATCAAGGAGATCGCGTCGAGCGACTCATAAGCCAATCCAGAGAAAGATGGGATTAAGAAGACCAAAATTAATCTTCCTTAAAACCAGCTTGCGTGGAGCATCGTGGTGTCGAACCACACGACAATTGTGGGGAGTTGCCCTCGGATCACGCACGACTCTCCAAATCAAGATCGGGTACAACAATCCGGATGAAGAGGATTAAGGGCCTCAAAGCTAATTTTCTTTCAAAACCTCCGTGAGTGGAGCATCGTGGTGTCCATCCATACCACAAATTATGGGGATCACGACGACTCTCCCCAAATCAAGGAGATCGTGTAGAACGACTCGTAATCCAGTCCGGATAAAGACGGAAATGAGGTGCCCAAAACTAATTTTCTTAAAAAACCGGCTTGCATGGAGCATCGTGGTGTCCAAGCATACCACAACTGTGGCGGGTTGCCCCTCGCATCACAATGACTCTCCAGGAATCAAGGAGATCGCCTGGAACGACTCAGAAGCCAATCCGGATTAATAAGGGATTATGGGGCCCAAAACAAATGTTCTTTAAAAACCGGCTTGCGTGGAGCATCGTGGTGTCCATCTACACCAGCATTCTGGGGGGTTGCCCCTCGGATCACGACGACTCTCCCGGCATCAAGGAGATCGCGTAGAACGACTCAGAAGCCAATCCAAAGAAAAAGATGGGATTAAGGAGACCAGAATTAATTTTCTTTAAAATCGGCTTGCATGGATGTTCGTGCTGTAAATGCACACCATTATTGTGCGGGGTTGCCCGTCAGATCACGACGTGTCTCCAAAAGTTAAGGAGATCGAGTAGAACGACTCAGAATCTATTCCTGATAAAGAGGAGATTAAGGGGCGCAAAACTAACTTTCTTTAAAAACCTGCCTGCGTGGAGCATCGTGGTGTCGAACCACACCCCAATTGAAGGGCGTTGCCCCTCGGATCACGACGACTCTTCCGTAATCAAGGAGATCGGGTAGAACGACCCAGAAGCCAATCCGGATAAAGAGGAGATTAAGGGGCTCAAAGCTAATTTTCTTTCAAAACCTCCGTGAGTGGAGCATCGTGGTGCCCATCCACACCACAATTTTTGGGGGATCACGACGACTCTCCCGGAATCAAGGAGATCGCGTAGAACGACCCAAAATCCAATCCGGATAAAAAGGGGATTGATGGGCCCAAACTAATTTACTTTAAAAACCGGCCTGCGTGGAGCATCGTGGTGTCCAAGCATACCACAATTGTGAGGTGTTGCCCCTCGCATCACAATGACTCTGCCGGAATCAAGGAGATCGCGTGGAACGACTCACAAGCCAATCCGGATTAATAAGGGATAACGGGGCCCAAAACAAATGTTCTTTCAAAATCGGCTTATGGAGCATCGTGGTGTCGAACCACACCACAGTTGTTGGGGGTTGCCCCTCGGATCAGGGCGACTCTCCCGGAATCAAGGAGATCGCGTCGAACGACTCATAAGCCAATCCAGAGAAAGATGGGATTAAGAAGACCAAAATTAATCTTCCTTAAAAACCAGCTTGCGTGGAGCATCGTGGTGTCGAACCACACGACAATTGTGGGGAGTTGCCCCTCGGATCACGACGACTCTCCCGAAATCAAGATCGGGTACAACAATCCGGATGAAGAGGGATTAAGGGCCTCAAAGCTAATTTTCTTTCAAAACCTCCGTGAGTGGAGCATCGTGGTGTCCATCCATACCACAAATTATGGGGATCACGACGACTCTCCCGGAATCAAGGAGATCGCGTAGAACGACTCAGAATCCAGTCCGGATAAAGAGGGAAATGAGGCGCCCAAAACTAATTTTCTTAGAAAACCGGCTTGCATGGAGCATCGTGGTGTCCAAGCATACCACAATTGTGGGGGGTTGCCCCTCGTATCACAATGACTCTCCAGGACTCAAGGAGATCGCGTGGAACGACTCAGAAGCCAATCCGGATTAATATGGGATTATGGGGCCCAAAACAAATGTTCTTTAAAAACCGGCTTGCGTGGAGCATCGTGGTGTCCATCTACACCACCATTCTGGGGGGTTGCCCCTCGGATCACGACGACTCTCCCGGCATCAAGGAGATCGCGTAGAACGACTCAGAAGCCAATCCAAAGAAAAAGATGGGATTAAGGAGACCAAAATTAATTTTCTTTAAAATCGGCTTGCATGGATGTTCGTGCTGTAAATGCACACCATTATTGTGCGGGGTTGCCCGTCAGATCACGACGTGTCTCCAAAAGTTAAGGAGATCGAGTAGAACGACTCAGAATCTATTCCTGATAAAGAGGAGATTAAGGGGCGCAAAACTAACTTTCTTTAAAAACCTGCCTGCGTGGAGCATCGTGGTGTCGAACCACACCCCAATTGAAGGGCGTTGCCCCTCGGATCACGACGACTCTTCCGTAATCAAGGAGATCGGGTAGAACGACCCAGAAGCCAATCCGGATAAAGAGGAGATTAAGGGGCTCAAAGCTAATTTTCTTTCAAAACCTCCGTGAGTGGAGCATCGTGGTGCCCATCCACACCACAATTTTGGGGATCACGGTCTCCGGAATCAAGGAGATCGCGTAGAACGACCCAAAATCCAATCCGGATAAAAAGGGGATTGATGGGCCCAAACTAATTTACTTTAAAAACCGGCCTGCGTGGAGCATCGTGGTGTCCAAGCATACCACAATTGTGAGGTGTTGCCCCTCGCATCACAATGACTCTGCCGGAATCAAGGAGATCGCGTGGAACGACTCACAAGACAATCCGGATTAATAAGGGATAACGGGCCCAAAACAAATGTTCTTTAAAAATCTGCGTGGAGCATCGTGGTGTCGAACCACACCACAATTGTTGGGGGTTGCCCCACGGATCAGGACGACTCTCCCGGAATCAAGGAGATCGCGTCGAACGACTCATAAGCCAATCCAGAGAAAGATGGGATTAAGAAGACCAAAATGAATCTTCCTGAAAAACCAGCTTGCGTGGAGCATCGTGGTGTCGAACCACACGACAATTGTGGGGAGTTGCCCCTCGGATCACGACGACTCTCCCGAAATCAAGATCGGGTACAAATTATCCGGATGAAGAGGGATTAAGGGCCTCAAAGCTAATTTTCTTTCAAAACCTCCGTGAGTGGAGCATCGTGGTGTCCATCCATACCACAAATTATGGGGATCACGACGACTCTCCCCAAATCAAGGAGATCGTAAAGAACGACTCGTAATCCAGTCCGGATAAAGAGGAGGAAATGAGGCGCCCAAAACTAATTTTCTTAAAAAACCGGCTTGCATGGAGCATCGTGGTGTCCAAGCATACCACAATTGTGGGGGTTGCCCCTCGTATCACAATGACTCTCCAGGAATCAAGGAGATCGCGTGGAACGACTCAGAAGCCAATCCGGATTAATAAGGGATTATGGGGCCCAAAACAAATGTTCTTTAAAAACCGGCTTACGTGGAGCATCGTGGTGTCCATCTACACCAGCATTCTGGGGGTTGCCCCTCGGATCACGACATTTACTCTCCGGCATCAAGGAGATCGCGTAGAACGACTCAGAAGCCAATCCAAAGAAAAAGATGGGATTAAGGAGACCAGAATTAATTTTCTTTAAAATCGGCTTGCATGGATGTTCGTGCTGTAAATGCACACCATTATTGTGCGGGGTTGCCCGTCAGATCACGACGTGTCTCCAAAAGTTAAGGAGATCGAGTAGAACGACTCAGAATCTATTCCTGATAAAGAGGAGATTAAGGGGCGCAAAACTAACTTTCTTTAAAAACCTGCTCATGTGGAGCATCGTGGTGTCGAACCACACCCCAATTGAAGGGCGTTGCCCTCGGATCACGCACGACTCTTCCGTAATCAAGGAGATCGGGTAGAACGACCCGTAAGCCAATCCGGATAAAGAGGAGATTAAGGGCTCAAAGCTAATTTTCTTTCAAAACCTCCGTGAGTGGAGCATCGTGGTGCCCATCCACACCACAATTTTGGGGATCACGACGACTCTCCGGAATCAAGGAGATCGCGAGAACGACCCAAAATCCAATCCGGATAAAAAGGGATTGATGGGCCCAAACTAATTTACTTTAAAACCGGCTGCGTGGAGCATCGTGGTGTCCAAGCATACCACAATTGTGAGGTGTTGCCCTCGCATCACAATGACTCTGCCGAATCAAGGAGATCGCGGGAACGACTCACAAGCCAATCCGGATTAATAACGGATAACGGGCCCAAAACAAATGTTCTTTAAAATCGGCTTATGGAGCATCGTGGTGTCGAACCACACCACAATTGTTGGGGGTTGCCCCACGGATCAGGACGACTCTCCCGGAATCAAGGAGATCGCGTCGAACGACTCATAAGCCAATCCAGAGAAAGATGGGATTAAGAAGACCAAAATTAATCTTCCTTAAAACCAGCTTGCGTGGAGCATCGTGGTGTCGAACCACACGACAATTGTGGGGAGTTGCCCCTCGGATCACGACGACTCTCCCGAAATCAAGATCGGGTACAAATTATCCGGATGAAGAGGGATTAAGGGCCTCAAAGCTAATTTTCTTTCAAAACCTCCGTGAGTGGAGCATCGTGGTGTCCATCCATACCACAAATTATGGGGATCACGACGACTCTCCCAAATCAAGGAGATCGTAGAGAACGACTCGAATCCAGTCCGGATAAAGACGGAAATGAGGCGCCCAAAACTAATTTTCTTAAAAAACCGGCTTGCATGGAGCATCGTGGTGTCCAAGCATACCACAATTGTGGCGGGTTGCCCCTCGCATCACAATGACTCTCCAGGAATCAAGGAGATCGCCTGGAACGACTCAGAAGCCAATCCGGATTAAGAAGGGATTATGGGGCCCAAAACAAATGTTCTTTAAAACCGCTTATGGAGCATCGTGGTGTCCATCTACACCAGCATTCTGGGGTTGCCCTCGGATCACGACGACTCTCCGGCATCAAGGAGATCGCGTGAACCACTCGAAGCCAATCCAATGAAAAGATGGGATTAAGGAGACCAGAATTAATTTTCTTTAAAATCGGCTTGCATGGATGTTCGTGCTGTAAATGCACACCATTATTGTGCGGGTTGCCCGTCAGATCACGACGTGTCTCCAAAAGTTAAGGAGATCGAGTAGAACGACTCAGAATCTATTCCTGATAAAGAGGAGATTAAGGGCGCAAAACTAACTTTCTTTAAAAACCTGCTCATGTGGAGCATCGTGGTGTCGAACCACACCCCAATTGAAGGGCGTTGCCCCTCGGATCACGACGACTCTTCCGGAATCAAGGAGATCGGGTAGAACGACCCGGAAGCCAATCCGGATAAAGAGGAGATTAAGGGGCTCAAAGCTAATTTTCTTTCAAAACCTCCGTGAGTGGAGCATCGTGGTGCCCATCCACACCACAATTTTTGGGGGATCACGACGACTCTCCCGGAATCAAGGAGATCGCGAGAAACGACCCAAAATCCAATCCGGATAAAAAGGGATTGATGGGCCCAAACTAATTTACTTTAAAACCGCTCATGGGAGCATCGTGGTGTCCAAGCATACCACAATTGTGAGGTGTTGCCCCTCGCATCACAATGACTCTGCCGGAATCAAGGAGATCGCGTGGAACGACTCACAAGACAATCCGGATTAATAACGGATAACGGGGCCCAAAACAAATGTTCTTTAAAAATCGGCTTATGGGAGCATCGTGGTGTCGAACCACACCACAATTGTTGGGGTTGCCCCACGGATCAGGACGACTCTCCGAATCAAGGAGATCGCGTCGAATCCACTCATAAGCCAATCCAGGTGGGATTAAGAAGACCAAAATGAATCTTCCTGAAAACCAGCTTATGTGGAGCATCGTGGTGTCGAACCACACGACAATTGTGGGGAGTTGCCCCTCGGATCACGACGACTCTCCCGAAATCAAGATCGGGTACAAATTATCCGGATGAAGAGGGATTAAGGGCCTCAAAGCTAATTTTCTTTCAAAACCTCCGTGAGTGGAGCATCGTGGTGTCCATCCATACCACAAATTATGGGGATCACGACGACTCTCCCCAATCAAGGAGATCGTAGAACGACTCGAATCCAGTCCGGATAAAGGGGAAATGAGGCCCAAAACTAATTTTCTTTAAAACCGCTTGCATGGAGCATCGTGGTGTCCAAGCATCGTGGTGTCGATCACAATGACCAGAATCAAGGAGATCGCTGGGCCAATCCGGATTAAGAAGGGATTATGGGGCCCAAAACAAATGTTCTTTAAAACCGGATCATCTACACCAGCATTCTCCCTCGGATCACGCATCATCAGGAGATCGCGAGAAACGACTCGTAAGCCAATCCAATGAAAAAGATGGGATTAAGGAGACCAGAATTAATTTTCTTTAAAATCGGCTTGCATGGATGTTCGTGCTGTAAATGCACACCATTATTGTGCGGGGTTGCCCGTCAGATCACGACGTGTCTCCAAAAGTTAAGGAGATCGAGTAGAACGACTCAGAATCTATTCCTGATAAAGAGGAGATTAAGGGGCGCAAAACTAACTTTCTTTAAAAACCTGCCTGCGTGGAGCATCGTGGTGTCGAACCACACCCCAATTGAAGGGCGTTGCCCTCGGATCACGCACGACTCTTCCGTAATCAAGGAGATCGGGTAGAACGACCCAGAAGCCAATCCGGATAAAGAGGAGATTAAGGGGCTCAAAGCTAATTTTCTTTCAAAACCTCCGTGAGTGGAGCATCGTGGTGCCCATCCACACCACAATTTTTGGGGGATCACGACGACTCTCCCGGAATCAAGGAGATCGCGAGAACGACCCAAAATCCAATCCGGATAAAAAGGGATTGATGGGCCCAAACTAATTTACTTTAAAACCGGCTGCGTGGAGCATCGTGGTGTCCAAGCATACCACAATTGTGAGGTGTTGCCCTCGCATCACAATGACTCTGCGGAATCAAGGAGATCGCGTGGAACGACTCACAAGCCAATCCGGATTAATAAGGGATAACGGGCCCAAAACAAATGTTCTTTAAAAATCGGCTTATGTGGAGCATCGTGGTGTCGAACCACACCACAATTGTTGGGGTTGCCCCACGGATCAGGGCGACTCTCCGGAATCAAGGAGATCGCGTCGAATCGACTCATAAGCCAATCCAGAGAAAGATGGGATTAAGAAGACCAAAATTAATCTTCCTTAAAAACCAGCTTGGGTGGAGCATCGTGGTGTCGAACCACACGACAATTGTGGGGAGTTGCCCCTCGGATCACGACGACTCTCCCGAAATCAAGATCGGGTACAACAATCCGGATGAAGAGGGATTAAGGGCCTCAAAGCTAATTTTCTTTCAAAACCTCCGTGAGTGGAGCATCGTGGTGTCCATCCATACCACAAATTATGGGGATCACGACGACTCTCCCGGAATCAAGGAGATCGCGTAGAACGACTCGAAATCCAGTCCGGATAAAGAGGGAAATGAGGCGCCCAAAACTAATTTTCTTAAAAAACCGGCTTGCATGGAGCATCGTGGTGTCCAAGCATACCACAATTGTGGCGGGTTGCCCCTCGCATCACAATGACTCTCCAGGAATCAAGGAGATCGCCTGGAACGACTCAGAAGCCAATCCGGATTAAGAAGGGATTATGGGGCCCAAAACAAATGTTCTTTAAAACCGCTTATGGAGCATCGTGGTGTCCATCTACACCAGCATTCTGGGGTTGCCCTCGGATCACGACGACTCTCCCGCATCAAGGAGATCGCGTAGAAACGACTCGAAGCCAATCCAAAGAAAAGATGGGACTAAGGAGACCAAAATTAATTTTCTTTAAAATCGGCTTGCATGGATGTTCGTGCTGTAAATGCACACCATTATTGTGCGGGGTTGCCCGTCAGATCACGACGTGTCTCCAAAAGTTAAGGAGATCGAGTAGAACGACTCAGAATCTATTCCTGATAAAGAGGAGATTAAGGGGCGCAAAACTAACTTTCTTTAAAAACCTGCCTGCGTGGAGCATCGTGGTGTCGAACCACACCCCAATTGAAGGGCGTTGCCCCTCGGATCACGACGACTCTTCCGTAATCAAGGAGATCGGGTAGAACGACCCAGAAGCCAATCCGGATAAAGAGGAGATTAAGGGGCTCAAAGCTAATTTTCTTTCAAAACCTCCGTGAGTGGAGCATCGTGGTGTCCATCCATACCACAAATTATGGGGATCACGACGACTCTCCCGGAATCAAGGAGATCGCGTAGAACGACCCAAAATCCAATCCGGATAAAGAAGGGAAGCATCGTGGTGTCGAACCACACGACAATTGAGGGCCCAAAGCTAATTTTCTTAAAAAACCGGCTTGCATGGAGCATCGTGGTGTCCAAGCATACCACAATTGTGGGGGGTTGCCCCTCGTATCACAATGACTCTCCAGGAATCAAGGAGATCGCGTGGAACGACTCAGAAGCCAATCCGGATTAATAAGGGATTATGGGGCCCAAAACAAATGTTCTTTAAAAACCGGCTTGCGTGGAGCATCGTGGTGTCCATCTACACCAGCATTCTGGGGGGTTGCCCCTCGGATCACGACGACTCTCCCGGCATCAAGGAGATCGCGTAGAACGACTCAGAAGCCAATCCAAAGAAAAAGATGGGATTAAGGAGACCAAAATTAATTTTCTTTAAAATCGGCTTGCATGGATGTTCGTGCTGTAAATGCACACCATTATTGTGCTTGGGTTGCCCGTCAGATCACGACGTGTCTCCAAAAGTTAAGGAGATCGAGTAGAACGACTCAGAATCTATTCCTGATAAAGAGGAGATTAAGGGGCGCAAAACTAACTTTCTTTAAAAACCTGCCTGCGTGGAGCATCGTGGTGTCGATCCACACCCCAATTGAAGGGCGTTGCCCCTCGGATCACGACGACTCTTCCGGAATCAAGGAGATCGGGTAGAACGACCCAGAAGCCAATCCGGATAAAGAGGAGATTAAGGGGCTCAAAGCTAATTTTCTTTCAAAACCTCCGTGAGTGGAGCATCGTGGTGCCCATCCACACCACAATTTTTGGGGGATCACGACGACTCTCCCGGAATCAAGGAGATCGCGAGAACGACCCAAAATCCAATCCGGATAAAAAGGGATTGATGGGCCCAAACTAATTTACTTTAAAACCGGCTGCGTGGAGCATCGTGGTGTCCAAGCATACCACAATTGTGAGGTGTTGCCCCTCGCATCACAATGACTCTGCCGGAATCAAGGAGATCGCGTGGAACGACTCACAAGCCAATCCGGATTAATAACGGATAACGGGGCCCAAAACAAATGTTCTTTAAAAATCGGCTTGCGTGGAGCATCGTGGTGTCGAACCACACCACAATTGTTGGGGGTTGCCCCTCGGATCAGGACGACTCTCCCGGAATCAAGGAGATCGCGTCGAACGACTCATAAGCCAATCCAGAGAAAGATGGGATTAAGAAGACCAAAATTAATCTTCCTTAAAACCGGCTTGCGTGGAGCATCGCGGTGTCGAACCACACGACAATTGTGGGGAGTTGCCCCTCGGATCACGACGACTCTCCCGAAATCAAGATCGGGTACAACAATCCGGATGAAGAGGGATTAAGGGCCTCAAAGCTAATTTTCTTTCAAAACCTCCGTGAGTGGAGCATCGTGGTGTCCATCCATACCACAAATTATGGGGATCACGACGACTCTCCCGGAATCAAGGAGATCGTGTAGAACGACTCAGAATCCAGTCCGGATAAAGACGGAAATGAGGCGCCCAAAACTAATTTTCTTAGAAAACCGGCTTGCATGGAGCATCGTGGTGTCCAAGCATACCACAATTGTGGGGGGTTGCCCCTCGTATCACAATGACTCTCCAGGACTCAAGGAGATCGCGTGGAACGACTCAGAAGCCAATCCGGATTAATATGGGATTATGGGGCCCAAAACAAATGTTCTTTAAAACCGCTTATGTGGAGCATCGTGGTGTCCATCTACACCACCATTCTGGGGGGTTGCCCCTCGGATCACGACGACTCTCCCGGCATCAAGGAGATCGCGTAGAACGACTCAGAAGCCAATCCAAAGAAAAAGATGGGATTAAGGAGACCAGAATTAATTTTCTTTAAAATCGGCTTGCATGGATGTTCGTGCTGTAAATGCACACCATTATTGTGCGGGGTTGCCCGTCAGATCACGACGTGTCTCCAAAAGTTAAGGAGATCGAGTAGAACGACTCAGAATCTATTCCTGATAAAGAGGAGATTAAGGGCAATCCGGATAAAACTAACTTTCTTTAAAAACCTGCTCATGTGGAGCATCGTGGTGTCGATCCACACCCCAAATGAAGGGCGTTGCCCCTCGGATCACGACGACTCTTCCGGAATCAAGGAGATCGGGTAGAACGACCCAGAAGCCAATCCGGATAAAGAGGAGATTAAGGGGCTCAAAGCTAATTTTCTTTCAAAACCTCCGTGAGTGGAGCATCGTGGTGTCCATCCATACCACAAATTATGGGGATCACGACGACTCTCCCGGAATCAAGGAGATCGCGTAGAAACGACCCAAAATCCAATCCGGATAAAAAGGGAATGGGCCCAAAGGTTTACTTTAAAACCGGCCAAAACTAATTTTCTTAGAAAACCGGCTTGCATGGAGCATCGTGGTGTCCAAGCATACCACAATTGTGGGGGGTTGCCCCTCGTATCACAATGACTCTCCAGGACTCAAGGAGATCGCGTGGAACGACTCAGAAGCCAATCCGGATTAATAAGGGATTATGGGGCCCAAAACAAATGTTCTTTAAAAACTAATTTTCGGCATGGAGCATCGTGGTGTCCAAGTGGAGCATCGTGGTGTCCATCTACACCATTAAGAAGGGATTATGGGGCATTCTTTAAAACCGGGGTTGCCCTCGGATCACGATCACGACTCTCCCCCAAGATCAAGGAGATCGCGTAGAAACGACTCGAAGCCAATCCAAAGAAAAAGATGGGATTAAGGAGACCAGAATTAATTTTCTTTAAAATCGGCTTGCATGGATGTTCGTGCTGTAAATGCACACCATTATTGTGCGGGTTGCCCGTCAGATCACGACGTGTCTCCAAAAGTTAAGGAGATCGAGTAGAACGACTCAGAATCTATTCCTGATAAAGAGGAGATTAAGGCGCAAAACTAACTTTCTTTAAAAACCTGCTGCGTGGAGCATCGTGGTGTCGAACCACACCCCAATTGAAGGCGTTGCCCTCGGATCACGACGACTCTTCCGTAATCAAGGAGATCGGGTAGAACGACCCAGAAGCCAATCCGGATAAAGAGGAGATTAAGGGGCTCAAAGCTAATTTTCTTTCAAAACCTCCGTGAGTGGAGCATCGTGGTGCCCATCCACACCACAATTTTTGGGGGATCACGACGACTCTCCCGGAATCAAGGAGATCGCGTAGAAACGACCCAAAATCCAATCCGGATAAAAAGGGATTGATGGGCCCAAACTAATTTACTTTAAAACCGCCTGCGTGGAGCATCGTGGTGTCCAAGCATACCACAATTGTGAGGTGTTGCCCTCGCATCACAATGACTCTGCGGAATCAAGGAGATCGCGTGAGCGACTCACAAGCCAATCCGGATTAATAACGGATAACGGGCCCAAAACAAATGTTCTTTAAAAATCGGCTGCGTGGAGCATCGTGGTGTCGAACCACACCACAGTTGTTGGGGGTTGCCCCTCGGATCAGGGCGACTCTCCCGGAATCAAGGAGATCGCGTCGAACGACTCATAAGCCAATCCAGAGAAAGATGGGATTAAGAAGACCAAAATTAATCTTCCTTAAAACCAGCTTATGGAGCATCGTGGTGTCGAACCACACGACAATTGTGGGGAGTTGCCCCTCGGATCACGACGACTCTCCCGAAATCAAGATCGGGTACAACAATCCGGATGAAGAGGGATTAAGGGCCTCAAAGCTAATTTTCTTTCAAAACCTCCGTGAGTGGAGCATCGTGGTGTCCATCCATACCACAAATTATGGGGATCACGACGACTCTCCCCAAATCAAGGAGATCGTGTAGAACGACTCAGAATCCAGTCCGGATAAAGACGGAAATGAGGCGCCCAAAACTAATTTTCTTAAAAACCGGCTTGCATGGAGCATCGTGGTGTCCAAGCATACCACAATTGTGGCGGGTTGCCCCTCGCATCACAATGACTCTCCAGGAATCAAGGAGATCGCCTGGAACGACTCAGAAGCCAATCCGGATTAAGAAGGGATTATGGGGCCCAAAACAAATGTTCTTTAAAAACCGGCTTGCGTGGAGCATCGTGGTGTCCATCTACACCAGCATTCTGGGGTTGCCCTCGGATCACGACGACTCTCCGGCATCAAGGAGATCGCGTAGAAACGACTCGAAGCCAATCCAAAGAAAAGATGGGATTAAGGAGACCAGAATTAATTTTCTTTAAAATCGGCTTGCATGGATGTTCGTGCTGTAAATGCACACCATTATTGTGCGGGGTTGCCCGTCAGATCACGACGTGTCTCCAAAAGTTAAGGAGATCGAGTAGAACGACTCAGAATCTATTCCTGATAAAGAGGAGATTAAGGCGCAAAACTAACTTTCTTTAAAAACCTGCTCATGGAGCATCGTGGTGTCGAACCACACCCCAATTGAAGGGCGTTGCCCCTCGGATCACGACGACTCTTCCGTAATCAAGGAGATCGGGTAGAACGACCCAGAAGCCAATCCGGATAAAGAGGAGATTAAGGGGCTCAAAGCTAATTTTCTTTCAAAACCTCCGTGAGTGGAGCATCGTGGTGCCCATCCACACCACAATTTTTGGGGGATCACGACGACTCTCCCGGAATCAAGGAGATCGCGAGAACGACCCAAAATCCAATCCGGATAAAAAGGGATTGATGGGCCCAAACTAATTTACTTTAAAACCGGCTGCGTGGAGCATCGTGGTGTCCAAGCATACCACAATTGTGAGGTGTTGCCCTCGCATCACAATGACTCTGCGGAATCAAGGAGATCGCGTGGAGCGACTCACAAGCCAATCCGGATTAATAACGGATAACGGGCCCAAAACAAATGTTCTTTAAAAATCGGCTTATGGAGCATCGTGGTGTCGAACCACACCACAATTGTTGGGGTTGCCCCACGGATCAGGGCGACTCTCCGGAATCAAGGAGATCGCGTCGAGCGACTCATAAGCCAATCCAGAGAAAGATGGGATTAAGAAGACCAAAATTAATCTTCCTTAAAACCAGCTTGCGTGGAGCATCGTGGTGTCGAACCACACGACAATTGTGGGGAGTTGCCCTCGGATCACGCACGACTCTCCGAAATCAAGATCGGGTACAACAATCCGGATGAAGAGGGATTAAGGGCCTCAAAGCTAATTTTCTTTCAAAACCTCCGTGAGTGGAGCATCGTGGTGTCCATCCATACCACAAATTATGGGGATCACGACGACTCTCCCCAAATCAAGGAGATCGTGTAGAACGACTCAGAATCCAGTCCGGATAAAGACGGAAATGAGGCGCCCAAAACTAATTTTCTTAAAAAACCGGCTTGCATGGAGCATCGTGGTGTCCAAGCATACCACAATTGTGGCGGGTTGCCCCTCGCATCACAATGACTCTCCAGGAATCAAGGAGATCGCCTGGAACGACTCAGAAGCCAATCCGGATTAAGAAGGGATTATGGGGCCCAAAACAAATGTTCTTTAAAAACCGGCTTGCGTGGAGCATCGTGGTGTCCATCTACACCAGCATTCTGGGGGGTTGCCCCTCGGATCACGACGAGTCTCCCGGCATCAAGGAGATCGCGTAGAACGACTCAGAAGCCAATCCAATGAAAAAGATGGGATTAAGGAGACCAGAATTAATTTTCTTTAAAATCGGCTTGCATGGATGTTCGTGCTGTAAATGCACACCATTATTGTGCGGGGTTGCCCGTCAGATCACGACGTGTCTCCAAAAGTTAAGGAGATCGAGTAGAACGACTCAGAATCTATTCCTGATAAAGAGGAGATTAAGGGGCGCAAAACTAACTTTCTTTAAAAACCTGCCTGCGTGGAGCATCGTGGTGTCGAACCACACCCCAATTGAAGGGCGTTGCCCCTCGGATCACGACGACTCTTCCGTAATCAAGGAGATCGGGTAGAACGACCCAGAAGCCAATCCGGATAAAGAGGAGATTAAGGGGCTCAAAGCTAATTTTCTTTCAAAACCTCCGTGAGTGGAGCATCGTGGTGCCCATCCACACCACAATTTTTGGGGGATCACGACGACTCTCCCGGAATCAAGGAGATCGCGTAGAACGACCCAAAATCCAATCCGGATAAAAAGGGGATTGATGGGCCCAAACTAATTTACTTTAAAACCGGCTGCGTGGAGCATCGTGGTGTCCAAGCATACCACAATTGTGAGGTGTTGCCCCTCGCATCACAATGACTCTGCCGGAATCAAGGAGATCGCGTGGAACGACTCACAAGCCAATCCGGATTAATAAGGGATAACGGGGCCCAAAACAAATGTTCTTTCAAAATCGGCTTGCGTGGAGCATCGTGGTGTCGAACCACACCACAGTTGTTGGGGGTTGCCCCTCGGATCAGGGCGACTCTCCCGGAATCAAGGAGATCGCGTCGAACGACTCATAAGCCAATCCAGAGAAAGATGGGATTAAGAAGACCAAAATTAATCTTCCTTAAAAACCAGCTTGCGTGGAGCATCGTGGTGTCGAACCACACGACAATTGTGGGGAGTTGCCCCTCGGATCACGACGACTCTCCCGAAATCAAGATCGGGTACAACAATCCGGATGAAGAGGGATTAAGGGCCTCAAAGCTAATTTTCTTTCAAAACCTCCGTGAGTGGAGCATCGTGGTGTCCATCCATACCACAAATTATGGGGATCACGACGACTCTCCCGGAATCAAGGAGATCGCGTAGAACGACTCAGAATCCAGTCCGGATAAAGAGGGAAACGAGGTGCCCAAAACTAATTTTCTTAGAAAACCGGCTTGCATGGAGCATCGTGGTGTCCAAGCATACCACAATTGTGGGGGGTTGCCCCTCGTATCACAATGACTCTCCAGGACTCAAGGAGATCGCTGGAGCGACTCGAAGCCAATCCGGATTAAGAAGGGATTATGGGGCCCAAAACAAATGTTCTTTAAAAACCGGCTTGCGTGGAGCATCGTGGTGTCCATCTACACCAGCATTCTGGGGGGTTGCCCCTCGGATCACGACGACTCTCCCGGCATCAAGGAGATCGCGTAGAACGACTCAGAAGCCAATCCAAAGAAAAAGATGGGATTAAGGAGACCAGAATTAATTTTCTTTAAAATCGGCTTGCATGGATGTTCGTGCTGTAAATGCACACCATTATTGTGCGGGGTTGCCCGTCAGATCACGACGTGTCTCCAAAAGTTAAGGAGATCGAGTAGAACGACTCAGAATCTATTCCTGATAAAGAGGAGATTAAGGGGCGCAAAACTAACTTTCTTTAAAAACCTGCCTGCGTGGAGCATCGTGGTGTCGAACCACACCCCAATTGAAGGGCGTTGCCCCTCGGATCACGACGACTCTTCCGTAATCAAGGAGATCGGGTAGAACGACCCAGAAGCCAATCCGGATAAAGAGGAGATTAAGGGGCTCAAAGCTAATTTTCTTTCAAAACCTCCGTGAGTGGAGCATCGTGGTGCCCATCCACACCACAATTTTTGGGGGATCACGACGACTCTCCCGGAATCAAGGAGATCGCGTAGAACGACCCAAAATCCAATCCGGATAAAAAGGGGATTGATGGGCCCAAACTAATTTACTTTAAAACCGGCTGCGTGGAGCATCGTGGTGTCCAAGCATACCACAATTGTGAGGTGTTGCCCTCGCATCACAATGACTCTGCGGAATCAAGGAGATCGCGTGGAGCGACTCACAAGCCAATCCGGATTAATAACGGATAACGGGCCCAAAACAAATGTTCTTTAAAAATCGGCTGCGTGGAGCATCGTGGTGTCGAACCACACCACAATTGTTGGGGTTGCCCCACGGATCAGGGCGACTCTCCGGAATCAAGGAGATCGCGTCGAATCGACTCATAAGCCAATCCAGAGAAAGATGGGATTAAGAAGACCAAAATTAATCTTCCTTAAAAACCAGCTTGCGTGGAGCATCGTGGTGTCGAACCACACGACAATTGTGGGGAGTTGCCCCTCGGATCACGACGACTCTCCCGAAATCAAGATCGGGTACAACAATCCGGATGAAGAGGGATTAAGGGCCTCAAAGCTAATTTTCTTTCAAAACCTCCGTGAGTGGAGCATCGTGGTGTCCATCCATACCACAAATTATGGGGATCACGACGACTCTCCCCAAATCAAGGAGATCGTAGAGAACGACTCGAATCCAGTCCGGATAAAGAGGGAAACGAGGTGCCCAAAACTAATTTTCTTAGAAAACCGGCTTGCATGGAGCATCGTGGTGTCCAAGCATACCACAATTGTGGGGGGTTGCCCCTCGTATCACAATGACTCTCCAGGACTCAAGGAGATCGCGTGGAACGACTCAGAAGCCAATCCGGATTAATAATGGATTATGGGGCCCAAAACAAATGTTCTTTAAAAACCGGCTTGCGTGGAGCATCGTGGTGTCCATCTACACCAGCATTCTGGGGTTGCCCTCGGATCACGACGACTCTCCGGCATCAAGGAGATCGCGTAGAAACGACTCGAAGCCAATCCAAAGAAAAGATGGGATTAAGGAGACCAGAATTAATTTTCTTTAAAATCGGCTTGCATGGATGTTCGTGCTGTAAATGCACACCATTATTGTCTTGGGGTTGCCCGTCAGATCACGACGTGTCTCCAAAAGTTAAGGAGATCGAGTAGAACGACTCAGAATCTATTCCTGATAAAGAGGAGATTAAGGGGCGCAAAACTAACTTTCTTTAAAAACCTGCCTGCGTGGAGCATCGTGGTGTCGATCCACACCCCAAATGAAGGCGTTGCCCCTCGGATCACGACGACTCTTCCGTAATCAAGGAGATCGGGTAGAACGACCCAGAAGCCAATCCGGATAAAGAGGAGATTAAGGGGCTCAAAGCTAATTTTCTTTCAAAACCTCCGTGAGTGGAGCATCGTGGTGCCCATCCACACCACAATTTTTGGGGGATCACGACGACTCTCCCGGAATCAAGGAGATCGCGTAGAACGACCCAAAATCCAATCCGGATAAAAAGGGGATTGATGGGCCCAAACTAATTTACTTTAAAAACCGGCCTGCGTGGAGCATCGTGGTGTCCAAGCATACCACAATTGTGAGGTGTTGCCCCTCGCATCACAATGACTCTGCCGGAATCAAGGAGATCGCGTGGAACGACTCACAAGACAATCCGGATTAATAACGGATAACGGGGCCCAAAACAAATGTTCTTTAAAAATCGGCTTGCGTGGAGCATCGTGGTGTCGAACCACACCACAATTGTTGGGGGTTGCCCCACGGATCAGGACGACTCTCCCGGAATCAAGGAGATCGCGTCGAACGACTCATAAGCCAATCCAGAGAAAGATGGGATTAAGAAGACCAAAATGAATCTTCCTGAAAAACCAGCTTGCGTGGAGCATCGTGGTGTCGAACCACACGACAATTGTGGGGAGTTGCCCCTCGGATCACGACGACTCTCCCGAAATCAAGATCGGGTACAAATTATCCGGATGAAGAGGGATTAAGGGCCTCAAAGCTAATTTTCTTTCAAAACCTCCGTGAGTGGAGCATCGTGGTGTCCATCCATACCACAAATTATGGGGATCACGACGACTCTCCCCAAATCAAGGAGATCGTGTAGAACGACTCAGAATCCAGTCCGGATAAAGAGGGAAACGAGGTGCCCAAAACTAATTTTCTTAAAAACCTGCTTGCATGGAGCATCGTGGTGTCCAAGCATACCACAATTGTGGCGGGTTGCCCCTCGCATCACAATGACTCTCCAGAATCAAGGAGATCGCGTGGAACGACTCAGAAGCCAATCCGGATTAATAAGGGATTATGGGGCCCAAAACAAATGTTCTTTAAAACCGGCTTGCGTGGAGCATCGTGGTGTCCATCTACACCAGCATTCTGGGGGGTTGCCCCTCGGATCACGACGACTCTCCCGGCATCAAGGAGATCGCGTAGAACGACTCAGAAGCCAATCCAAAGAAAAAGATGGGATTAAGGAGACCAGAATTAATTTTCTTTAAAATCGGCTTGCATGGATGTTCGTGCTGTAAATGCACACCATTATTGTGCGGGGTTGCCCGTCAGATCACGACGTGTCTCCAAAAGTTAAGGAGATCGAGTAGAACGACTCAGAATCTATTCCTGATAAAGAGGAGATTAAGGGGCGCAAAACTAACTTTCTTTAAAAACCTGCCTGCGTGGAGCATCGTGGTGTCGAACCACACCCCAATTGAAGGGCGTTGCCCCTCGGATCACGACGACACTTCCGTAATCAAGGAGATCGGGTAGAACGACCCAGAAGCCAATCCGGAGAAAGAGGAGATTAAGGGGCTCAAAGCTAATTTTCTTTCAAAACCTCCGTGAGTGGAGCATCGTGGTGCCCATCCACACCACAATTTTTGGGGGATCACGACGACTCTCCCGGAATCAAGGAGATCGCGTAGAACGACCCAAAATCCAATCCGGATAAAAAGGGGATTGATGGGCCCAAACTAATTTACTTTAAAACCGGCCGGCGTGGAGCATCGTGGTGTCCAAGCATACCACAGTTGTGAGGTGTTGCCCCTCGCATCACAATGACTGTGCCGGAATCAAGGAGATCGCGTGGAACGACTCACAAGCCAATCCGGATTAATAACGGATAACGGGGCCCAAAACAAATGTTCTTTAAAAATCGGCTTGCGTGGAGCATCGTGGTGTCGAACCACACCACAATTGTTGGGGGTTGCCCCACGGATCAGGACGACTCTCCCGGAATCATGGAGATCGCGTCGAACGACTCATAAGCCAATCCAGAGAAAGATGGGATTAAGAAGACCAAAATTAATCTTCCTTAAAAACCAGCTTGCGTGGAGCATCGTGGTGTCGAACCACACGACAATTGTGGGGAGTTGCCCCTCGGATCACGACGACTCTCCCGAAATCAAGATCGGGTACAACAATCCGGATGAAGAGGGATTAAGGGCCTCAAAGCTAATTTTCTTTCAAAACCTCCGTGAGTGGAGCATCGTGGTGTCCATCCATACCACAAATTATGGGGATCACGACGACTCTCCCGGAATCAAGGAGATCGTAGAAACGACTCGAATCCAGTCCGGATAAAGACGGAAATGAGGTGCCCAAAACTAATTTTCTTAAAAAACCGGCTTGCATGGAGCATCGTGGTGTCCAAGCATACCACAATTGTGGGGGTTGCCCCTCGTATCACAATGACTCTCCAGGAATCAAGGAGATCGCCTGGAACGACTCAGAAGCCAATCCGGATTAATAAGGGATTATGGGGCCCAAAACAAATGTTCTTTCAAAACCGGCTTGCGTGGAGCATCGTGGTGTCCATCTACACCAGCATTCTGGGGGGTTGCCCCTCGGATCACGACGACTCTCCCGGCATCAAGGAGATCGCGTAGAAACGACTCGAAGCCAATCCAAAGAAAAGATGGGATTAAGGAGACCAGAATTAATTTTCTTTAAAATCGGCTTGCATGGATGTTCGTGCTGTAAATGCACACCATTATTGTGCGGGGTTGCCCGTCAGATCACGACGTGTCTCCAAAAGTTAAGGAGATCGAGTAGAACGACTCAGAATCTATTCCTGATAAAGAGGAGATTAAGGGGCGCAAAACTAACTTTCTTTAAAAACCTGCCTGCGTGGAGCATCGTGGTGTCGAACCACACCCCAATTGAAGGGCGTTGCCCCTCGGATCACGACGACTCTTCCGTAATCAAGGAGATCGGGTAGAACGACCCAGAAGCCAATCCGGATAAAGAGATTAAGGGCTCAAAGCTAATTAAGGGGAGCATCGTGGTGCCCATCCACACCACAATTTTGGGGATCACGACGACTCTCCGGAATCAAGGAGATCGCGTGAAAGCTAATTTTGATGGGCCCAAACTTTTACAAAACCTCCGTGAGTGGAGCATCGTGGTGTCCATCCATACCACAATTTGAGTGGGGATCACAATGACTCGACTCTCCGACTCACAATCAAGGAGATCGCGGCCCAAAACAAATGTTCTTTAAAAATCGACCCCCACGGATCAGGGCGAATCGTCGATCCGGATAAAGAGCCAATCCAGGAAAGATGGGATTAAGAAGGCCAAAATGAATTTTCTTTAAAAACCGGCTTGCGTGGAGCATCGTGGTGTCGAACCATACCACAATTGTGGGGAGTTGCCCTCGGATCACGACGACTCTCCCTCAAGATCGGTACAAACAATGACTCCTCAAAGCTAATTTTCTTTCAAGGAGATCGTGGTGTCCATCCATACCACAAATTATGGGGATCACGCGACTCCCCAAATCAAGGAGATCGTGTAGAACCAAATCCGGATAAAGACGGAAATAAAAACTAATTTTCTTAAAAACCGGGCATGGAGCATCGTGGTGTCCAAGCATACCACAATTGGGCGGGTTGCCCTCGCAAAATGACAAATCAAGTTCTTCCGGATTAATAAGGGATTATGGGGCCCAAAACAAATGTTCTTTAAAAACCGGCTTGCGTGGAGCATCGTGGTGTCCATCTACACCACCATTCTGGGGGGTTGCCCCTCGGATCACGACGACTCTCCCGGCATCAAGGAGATCGCGTAGAACGACTCAGAAGCCAATCCAAAGAAAAAGATGGGATTAAGGAGACCAAAATTAATTTTCTTTAAAATCGGCTTGCATGGATGTTCGTGCTGTAAATGCACACCATTATTGTGCGGGGTTGCCCGTCAGATCACGACGTGTCTCCAAAAGTTAAGGAGATCGAGTAGAACGACTCAGAATCTATTCCTGATAAAGAGGAGATTAAGGGGCGCAAAACTAACTTTCTTTAAAAACCTGCCTGCGTGGAGCATCGTGGTGTCGATCCACACCCCAAATGAAGGGCGTTGCCCCTCGGATCACGACGACTCTTCCGGAATCAAGGAGATCGGGTAGAACGACCCAGAAGCCAATCCGGATAAAGAGGAGATTAAGGGGCTCAAAGCTAATTTTCTTTCAAAACCTCCGTGAGTGGAGCATCGTGGTGCCCATCCACACCACAATTTTTGGGGGATCACGACGACTCTCCCGGAATCAAGGAGATCGCGTAGAACGACCCAAAATCCAATCCGGATAAAAAGGGGATTGATGGGCCCAAACTAATTTACTTTAAAAACCGGCTGGCGTGGAGCATCGTGGTGTCCAAGCATACCACAATTGTGAGGTGTTGCCCCTCGCATCACAATGACTCTGCCGGAATCAAGGAGATCGCGTGGAACGACTCACAAGCCAATCCGGATTAATAACGGATAACGGGGCCCAAAACAAATGTTCTTTAAAAATCGGCTTGCGTGGAGCATCGTGGTGTCGAACCACACCACAATTGTTGGGGGTTGCCCCACGGATCAGGACGACTCTCCCGGAATCAAGGAGATCGCGTCGAACGACTCATAAGCCAATCCAGAGAAAGATGGGATTAAGAAGACCAAAATTAATCTTCCTTAAAAACCAGCTTGCGTGGAGCATCGTGGTGTCGAACCACACGACAATTGTGGGGAGTTGCCCCTCGGATCACGACGACTCTCCCGAAATCAAGATCGGGTACAACAATCCGGATGAAGAGGGATTAAGGGCCTCAAAGCTAATTTTCTTTCAAAACCTCCGTGAGTGGAGCATCGTGGTGTCCATCCATACCACAAATTATGGGGATCACGACGACTCTCCCGGAATCAAGGAGATCGTAGAAAC
The DNA here is from genome assembly GCA_036346415.1 of Raddia guianensis. Classification (NCBI taxonomy): domain Eukaryota; kingdom Viridiplantae; phylum Streptophyta; class Magnoliopsida; order Poales; family Poaceae; genus Raddia; species Raddia guianensis. Next base: position 16,474 of record JAYEVB010000364.1, on the reverse strand, counting down.
GACTCGAGAATCCAGTCCGGATAAAGAGGGAAATGAGGTGCCCAAAACTAATTTTCTTAAAAAACCGGCTTGCATGGAGCATCGTGGTGTCCAAGCATACCACAATTGTGGGGGGTTGCCCCTCGTATCACAATGACTCTCCAGGAATCAAGGAGATCGCCTGGAACGACTCAGAAGCCAATCCGGATTAAGAAGGGATTATGGGGCCCAAAACAAATGTTCTTTAAAACCGCTTATGTGGAGCATCGTGGTGTCCATCTACACCAGCATTCTGGGGTTGCCCTCGGATCACGACGACTCTCCGGCATCAAGGAGATCGCGAGAAACGACTCGAAGCCAATCCAAAGAAAAGATGGGATTAAGGAGACCAGAATTAATTTTCTTTAAAATCGGCTTGCATGGATGTTCGTGCTGTAAATGCACACCATTATTGTGCGGGTTGCCCGTCAGATCACGACGTGTCTCCAAAAGTTAAGGAGATCGAGTAGAACGACTCAGAATCTATTCCTGATAAAGAGGAGATTAAGGGCGCAAAACTAACTTTCTTTAAAAACCTGCTCATGTGGAGCATCGTGGTGTCGAACCACACCCCAATTGAAGGGCGTTGCCCCTCGGATCACGACGACTCTTCCGGAATCAAGGAGATCGGGTAGAACGACCCAGAAGCCAATCCGGATAAAGAGGAGATTAAGGGGCTCAAAGCTAATTTTCTTTCAAAACCTCCGTGAGTGGAGCATCGTGGTGCCCATCCACACCACAATTTTTGGGGGATCACGACGACTCTCCCGGAATCAAGGAGATCGCGTAGAACGACCCAAAATCCAATCCGGATAAAAAGGGGATTGATGGGCCCAAACTAATTTACTTTAAAAACCGGCCTGCGTGGAGCATCGTGGTGTCCAAGCATACCACAATTGTGAGGTGTTGCCCCTCGCATCACAATGACTCTGCCGGAATCAAGGAGATCGCGTGGAACGACTCACAAGCCAATCCGGATTAATAAGGGATAACGGGGCCCAAAACAAATGTTCTTTCAAAATCGGCTTGCGTGGAGCATCGTGGTGTCGAACCACACCACAGTTGTTGGGGGTTGCCCCTCGGATCAGGGCGACTCTCCCGGAATCAAGGAGATCGCGTCGAACGACTCATAAGCCAATCCAGAGAAAGATGGGATTAAGAAGACCAAAATTAATCTTCCTTAAAACCAGCTTGTGGAGCATCGTGGTGTCGAACCACACGACAATTGTGGGGAGTTGCCCTCGGATCACGCACGACTCTCCCGAAATCAAGATCGGGTACAAATTAATCCGGATGAAGAGGATTAAGGGCCTCAAAGCTAATTTTCTTTCAAAACCTCCGTGAGTGGAGCATCGTGGTGTCCATCCATACCACAAATTATGGGGATCACGACGACTCTCCCCAAATCAAGGAGATCGTGTAGAAACGACTCAGAATCCAGTCCGGATAAAGAGGGAAATGAGGCGCCCAAAACTAATTTTCTTAAAAACCGGCTTGCATGGAGCATCGTGGTGTCCAAGCATACCACAATTGTGGGGGGTTGCCCCTCGTATCACAATGACTCTCCAGGACTCAAGGAGATCGCGTGGAGCGACTCGAAGCCAATCCGGATTAATAAGGGATTATGGGGCCCAAAACAAATGTTCTTTAAAACCGGCTTATGGAGCATCGTGGTGTCCATCTACACCAGCATTCTGGGGTTGCCCTCGGATCACGACGACTCTCCGGCATCAAGGAGATCGCGTAGAAACGACTCGAAGCCAATCCAAAGAAAAGATGGGATTAAGGAGACCAGAATTAATTTTCTTTAAAATCGGCTTGCATGGATGTTCGTGCTGTAAATGCACACCATTATTGTGCGGGGGTTGCCCGTCAGATCACGACGTGTCTCCAAAAATTAAGGAGATCGAGTAGAACGACTCAGAATCTATTCCTGATAAAGAGGAGATTAAGGGGCGCAAAACTAACTTTCTTTAAAAACCTGCCTGCGTGGAGCATCGTGGTGTCGAACCACACCCCAATTGAAGGGCGTTGCCCCTCGGATCACGACGACTCTTCCGGAATCAAGGAGATCGGGTAGAACGACCCAGAAGCCAATCCGGATGAAGAGGAGATTAAGGGGCTCAAAGCTAATTTTCTTTCAAAACCTCCGTGAGTGGAGCATCGTGGTGCCCATCCACACCACAATTTTTGGGGGATCACGACGACTCACCCGGAATCAACAGATCGCGTAGAACGACCCAAAATCCAATCCGGATAAAAAGGGGATTGATGGGCCCAAACTAATTTACTTTAAAAACCCGATTGCGTGGAGCATCGTGGTGTCCAAGCATACCACAATTGTGAGGTGTTGCCCCTCGCATCACAATGACTCTGCCGGAATCAAGGAGATCGCGTGGAACGACTCAGAAGCCAATCCGGATTAATAAGGGATAACGGGGCCCAAAACAAATGTTCTTTAAAAATCGGCTTGCGTGGAGCATCGTGGTGTCGAACCACACCACAATTGTCGGGGGTTGCCCCTCGGATCGGGACGACTCTCCTGGAATCAAGGAGATCGCGTCGAACGACTCATAAGCCAATCCAGGGAAAGATGGGATTAAGAAGACCAAAATTAATCTTCCTTAAAAACCAGCTTGCGTGGAGCATCGTGGTGTCGAACCACACGACAATTGTGGGGAGTTGCCCCTCGGATCACGACGACTCTCCCGAAATCAAGATCGGGTACAACAATCCGGATGAAGAGGGATTAAGGGCCTCAAAGCTAATTTTCTTTCAAAACCTCCGTGAGTGGAGCATCGTGGTGTCCATCCATACCACAAATTATGGGGATCACGACGACTCTCCCGGAATCAAGGAGATCGTGTAGAACGACTCAGAATCCAGTCCGGATAAAGACGGAAATGAGGTGCCCAAAACTAATTTTCTTAAAAAACCGGCTTGCATGGAGCATCGTGGTGTCCAAGCATACCACAATTGTGGTGGGTTGCCCCTCGTATCACAATGACTCTCCAGGAATCAAGGAGATCGCCTGGAACGACTCAGAAGCCAATCCGGATTAATAAGGGATTATGGGGCCCAAAACAAATGTTCTTTCAAAACCGGCTTGCGTGGAGCATCGTGGTGTCCATCTACACCAGCATTCTGGGGGGTTGCCCCTCGGATCACGACGACTCTCCCGGCATCAAGGAGATCGCGTAGAACGACTCAGAAGCCAATCCAAAGAAAAAGATGGGATTAAGGAGACCAGAATTAATTTTCTTTAAAATCGGCTTGCATGGATGTTCGTGCTGTAAATGCACACCATTATTGTGCGGGGTTGCCCGTCAGATCACGACGTGTCTCCAAAAGTTAAGGAGATCGAGTAGAACGACTCAGAATCTATTCCTGATAAAGAGGAGATTAAGGGGCGCAAAACTAACTTTCTTTAAAAACCTGCCTGCGTGGAGCATCGTGGTGTCGAACCACACCCCAATTGAAGGGCGTTGCCCCTCGGATCACGACGACTCTTCCGTAATCAAGGAGATCGGGTAGAACGACCCAGAAGCCAATCCGGATAAAGAGGAGATTAAGGGGCTCAAAGCTAATTTTCTTTCAAAACCTCCGTGAGTGGAGCATCGTGGTGCCCATCCACACCACAATTTTTGGGGGATCACGACGACTCTCCCGGAATCAAGGAGATCGCGAGAAACGACCCAAAATCCAATCCGGATAAAAAGGGATTGATGGGCCCAAACTAATTTACTTTAAAACCGGCTGCGTGGAGCATCGTGGTGTCCAAGCATACCACAATTGTGAGGTGTTGCCCCTCGCATCACAATGACTCTGCCGGAATCAAGGAGATCGCGTGGAACGACTCACAAGCCAATCCGGATTAATAACGGATAACGGGGCCCAAAACAAATGTTCTTTAAAAATCGGCTTGCGTGGAGCATCGTGGTGTCGAACCACACCACAATTGTTGGGGGTTGCCCCACGGATCAGGACGACTCTCCCGGAATCAAGGAGATCGCGTCGAACGACTCATAAGCCAATCCAGAGAAAGATGGGATTAAGAAGACCAAAATTAATCTTCCTTAAAAACCGGCTTGGGTGGAGCATCGCGGTGTCGAACCACACGACAATTGTGGGGAGTTGCCCCTCGGATCACGACGACTCTCCCGAAATCAAGATCGGGTACAACAATCCGGATGAAGAGGGATTAAGGGCCTCAAAGCTAATTTTCTTTCAAAACCTCCGTGAGTGGAGCATCGTGGTGTCCATCCATACCACAAATTATGGGGATCACGACGACTCTCCCCGAATCAAGGAGATCGTGTAGAACGACTCAGAATCCAGTCCGGATAAAGACGGAAATGAGGTGCCCAAAACTAATTTTCTTAAAAAACCGGCTTGCATGGAGCATCGTGGTGTCCAAGCATACCACAATTGTGGGGGGTTGCCCCTCGTATCACAATGACTCTCCAGGAATCAAGGAGATCGCGTGGAACGACTCAGAAGCCAATACGGATTAATATGGGATTATGGGGCCCAAAACAAATGTTCTTTAAAAACCGGCTTGCATGGAGCATCGTGGTGTCCATCTACACCACCATTCTGGCCGGTTGCCCCTCGGATCACGACGACTCTCCCGGCATCAAGGATATCGCGTAGAACGACTCAGAAGCAAATCCAAAAAAAAAGATGGGACTAAGGAGACCAAAATTAATTTTCATTAAAATCGGCTTGCATGGATGTTCGTGCTGTAAATGCACACCATTATTGTGCGGGGTTGCCCGTCAGATCACGGGTTAAGGAGATTGCCTCAGAATCTATTCCTGATAAAGAGGAGATTAAGGGCAAAAACCTGATCATCGTGGTGTCGAACCACACCCCAATTGAAGGCGTTGTCTCCAAAATCAAGGAGATTAAGGAGATCGATAAAGAGAAGACTCTCAAAGCTAATCTATTCATCGTGGTGATAAAGAGGGGATCACGACGATTAATCAAGGAGATCGGAAACGACCCAAAATCCAATCCGGATAAAAAGGGATTGATGGGCCCAAACTAATTTACTTTAAAACCTTTGGTGTCTTTAAAATGACCTGCTCAAGGAGATCGCGTGGAGCATCGTGGGGCCCAAAACAAATGTCGATCCACCACCCACAATTGTTGGGGGCGGATCAGCGACTCTCGGATCAAGGAGATCGCGTCGACTCTAAGCCAATCCAGAAAAGATCAAGGAGATCTTCCTGGCTAGAGCATCGTGGTGTCGAACCACCGACAATTGTGGGGAGTTGCCCTCGGAATCCTCCGAAATCAAGATCGGGTACAAGAGAAGAGATTAAGGGGCTCAAAGCTAATTTTCTTTCAAAACCTCCGTGAGTGGAGCATCGTGGTGTCCATCCATACCACAAATTATGGGGATCACGACGACTCTCCCGGAATCAAGGAGATCGCGTAGAACGACCCAAAATCCAATCCGGATAAAAAGGGGATTGATGGCCTCAAAGCTAATTTTCTTAAAAAACCGGCTTGCATGGAGCATCGTGGTGTCCAAGCATACCACAGTTGTGGGGGGTTGCCCCTCGTATCACAATGACTCTCCAGGAATCAAGGAGATCGCGTGGAACGACTCATAAGCCAATCCGGATTAATAAGGGATTATGGGGCCCAAAACAAATGTTCTTTAAAACCGCTTATGTGGAGCATCGTGGTGTCCATCTACACCAGCATTCTGGGGTTGCCCTCGGATCACGACGACTCTCCGGCATCAAGGAGATCGCGTAGAAACGACTCGAAGCCAATCCAAAGAAAAGATGGGATTAAGGAGACCAGAATTAATTTTCTTTAAAATCGGCTTGCATGGATGTTCGTGCTGTAAATGCACACCATTATTGTGCGGGGTTGCCCGTCAGATCACGACGTGTCTCCAAAAGTTAAGGAGATCGAGTAGAACGACTCAGAATCTATTCCTGATAAAGAGGAGATTAAGGGGCGCAAAACTAACTTTCTTTAAAAACCTGCCTGCGTGGAGCATCGTGGTGTCGAACCACACCCCAATTGAAGGGCGTTGCCCTCGGATCACGCACGACTCTTCCGTAATCAAGGAGATCGGGTAGAACGACCCGAAGCCAATCCGGATAAAGAGGAGATTAAGGGCTCAAAGCTAATTTTCTTTCAAAACCTCCGTGAGTGGAGCATCGTGGTGCCCATCCACACCACAATTTTGGGGATCACGACGACTCTCCGGAATCAAGGAGATCGCGAGAAACGACCCAAAATCCAATCCGGATAAAAAGGGGATTGATGGGCCCAAACTAATTTACTTTAAAAACCGGCCTGCGTGGAGCATCGTGGTGTCCAAGCATACCACAATTGTGAGGTGTTGCCCCTCGCATCACAATGACTCTGCCGGAATCAAGGAGATCGCGTGGAACGACTCACAAGCCAATCCGGATTAATAACGGATAACGGGCCCAAAACAAATGTTCTTTAAAAATCGGCTTATGGGAGCATCGTGGTGTCGAACCACACCACAATTGTTGGGGGTTGCCCCACGGATCAGGACGACTCTCCCGGAATCAAGGAGATCGCGTCGAACGACTCATAAGCCAATCCAGAGAAAGATGGGATTAAGAAGACCAAAATTAATCTTCCTTAAAAACCAGCTTGCGTGGAGCATCGTGGTGTCGAACCACACGACAATTGTGGGGAGTTGCCCCTCGGATCACGACGACTCTCCCGAAATCAAGATCGGGTACAACAATCCGGATGAAGAGGGATTAAGGGCCTCAAAGCTAATTTTCTTTCAAAACCTCCGTGAGTGGAGCATCGTGGTGTCCATCCATACCACAAATTATGGGGATCACGACGACTCTCCCCAATCAAGGAGATCGTAGAACGACTCGTAATCCAGTCCGGATAAAGACGGAAATGAGGTGCCCAAAACTAATTTTCTTAAAAAACCGGCTTGCATGGAGTATCGTGGTGTCCAAGCATACCACAATTGTGGTGGGTTGCCCCTCGTATCACAATGACTCTCCAGGAATCAAGGAGATCGCCTGGAACGACTCAGAAGCCAATCCGGATTAATAAGGGATTATGGGGCCCAAAACAAATGTTCTTTAAAACCGCTTATGTGGAGCATCGTGGTGTCCATCTACACCAGCATTCTGGGGTTGCCCTCGGATCACGACGACTCTCCGGCATCAAGGAGATCGCGTAGAACGACTCGAAGCCAATCCAAAGAAAAGATGGGATTAAGGAGACCAGAATTAATTTTCTTTAAAATCGGCTTGCATGGATGTTCGTGCTGTAAATGCACACCATTATTGTGCGGGGTTGCCCGTCAGATCACGACGTGTCTCCAAAAGTTAAGGAGATCGAGTAGAACGACTCAGAATCTATTCCTGATAAAGAGGAGATTAAGGGGCGCAAAACTAACTTTCTTTAAAAACCTGCCTGCGTGGAGCATCGTGGTGTCGAACCACACCCCAATTGAAGGGCGTTGCCCCTCGGATCACGACGACTCTTCCGTAATCAAGGAGATCGGGTAGAACGACCCAGAAGCCAATCCGGATAAAGAGGAGATTAAGGGGCTCAAAGCTAATTTTCTTTCAAAACCTCCGTGAGTGGAGCATCGTGGTGCCCATCCACACCACAATTTTGGGGATCACGACTCTCCGTCAAGGAGATCGCATCGGATAAAAAGGGATTGATGGGCCCAAACTAATTTACTTTAAAACCGGCTATCGTGGTGTCAAGCATACCACAATTGTGATTGCCCTCGCATCACAATGACTCTGCGGAATCAAGGAGATCGCGTGGAACGACTCACAAGACAATCCGGATTAATAACGGATAACGGGGCCCAAAACAAATGTTCTTTAAAAATCGGCTTGCGTGGAGCATCGTGGTGTCGAACCACACCACAATTGTTGGGGGTTGCCCCACGGATCAGGACGACTCTCCCGGAATCAAGGAGATCGCGTCGAACGACTCATAAGCCAATCCAGAGAAAGATGGGATTAAGAAGACCAAAATGAATCTTCCTGAAAAACCAGCTTGCGTGGAGCATCGTGGTGTCGAACCACACGACAATTGTGGGGAGTTGCCCCTCGGATCACGACGACTCTCCCGAAATCAAGATCGGGTACAAATTATCCGGATGAAGAGGGATTAAGGGCCTCAAAGCTAATTTTCTTTCAAAACCTCCGTGAGTGGAGCATCGTGGTGTCCATCCATACCACAAATTATGGGGATCACGACTCTCCCCAAATCAAGGAGATCGTAGAACGACTCGTAATCCAGTCCGGATAAAGACGGAAATGAGGCGCCCAAAACTAATTTTCTTAAAAACCGTTGCATGGAGCATCGTGGTGTCCAAGCATACCACAATTGTGGGGGGTTGCCCCTCGTATCACAATGACTCTCCAGGAATCAAGGAGATCGCGTGGAACGACTCAGAAGCCAATCCGGATTAATAAGGGATTATGGGGCCCAAAACAAATGTTCTTTAAAAACCGGCTTGCGTGGAGCATCGTGGTGTCCATCTACACCAGCATTCTGGGGGGTTGCCCCTCGGATCACGACGACTCTCCCGGCATCAAGGAGATCGCGTAGAACGACTCAGAAGCCAATCCAAAGAAAAAGATGGGATTAAGGAGACCAGAATTAATTTTCTTTAAAATCGGCTTGCATGGATGTTCGTGCTGTAAATGCACACCATTATTGTGCGGGGTTGCCCGTCAGATCACGACGTGTCTCCAAAAGTTAAGGAGATCGAGTAGAACGACTCAGAATCTATTCCTGATAAAGAGGAGATTAAGGGGCGCAAAACTAACTTTCTTTAAAAACCTGCCTGCGTGGAGCATCGTGGTGTCGAACCACACCCCAATTGAAGGGCGTTGCCCCTCGGATCACGACGACTCTTCCGTAATCAAGGAGATCGGGTAGAACGACCCAGAAGCCAATCCGGATAAAGAGGAGATTAAGGGGCTCAAAGCTAATTTTCTTTCAAAACCTCCGTGAGTGGAGCATCGTGGTGCCCATCCACACCACAATTTTTGGGGGATCACGACGACTCTCCCGGAATCAAGGAGATCGCGTAGAACGACCCAAAATCCAATCCGGATAAAAAGGGGATTGATGGGCCCAAACTAATTTACTTTAAAAACCGGCCTGCGTGGAGCATCGTGGTGTCCAAGCATACCACAATTGTGAGGTGTTGCCCCTCGCATCACAATGACTCTGCCGGAATCAAGGAGATCGCGTGGAACGACTCACAAGCCAATCCGGATTAATAACGGATAACGGGCCCAAAACAAATGTTCTTTAAAAATCGGCTTATGGAGCATCGTGGTGTCGAACCACACCACAATTGTTGGGGGTTGCCCCACGGATCAGGACGACTCTCCCGGAATCAAGGAGATCGCGTCGAACGACTCATAAGCCAATCCAGAGAAAGATGGGATTAAGAAGACCAAAATGAATCTTCCTGAAAAACCAGCTTGCGTGGAGCATCGTGGTGTCGAACCACACGACAATTGTGGGGAGTTGCCCCTCGGATCACGACGACTCTCCCGAAATCAAGATCGGGTACAAATTATCCGGATGAAGAGGGATTAAGGGCCTCAAAGCTAATTTTCTTTCAAAACCTCCGTGAGTGGAGCATCGTGGTGTCCATCCATACCACAAATTATGGGGATCACGACGACTCTCCCCAAATCAAGGAGATCGTGTAGAACGACTCAGAATCCAGTCCGGATAAAGACGGAAATGAGGCGCCCAAAACTAATTTTCTTAAAAAACCGGCTTGCATGGAGCATCGTGGTGTCCAAGCATACCACAATTGTGGGGGGTTGCCCCTCGTATCACAATGACTCTCCAGGAATCAAGGAGATCGCGTGGAACGACTCAGAAGCCAATCCGGATTAATAAGGGATTATGGGGCCCAAAACAAATGTTCTTTAAAAACCGGCTTGCGTGGAGCATCGTGGTGTCCATCTACACCAGCATTCTGGGGGGTTGCCCCTCGGATCACGACGACTCTCCCGGCATCAAGGAGATCGCGTAGAACGACTCAGAAGCCAATCCAAAGAAAAAGATGGGATTAAGGAGACCAGAATTAATTTTCTTTAAAATCGGCTTGCATGGATGTTCGTGCTGTAAATGCACACCATTATTGTGCGGGGTTGCCCGTCAGATCACGACGTGTCTCCAAAAGTTAAGGAGATCGAGTAGAACGACTCAGAATCTATTCCTGATAAAGAGGAGATTAAGGGGCGCAAAACTAACTTTCTTTAAAAACCTGCCTGCGCGGAGCATCGTGGTGTCGAACCACACCCTAATTGAAGGGTGTTGCCCCTCGGATCACGACGACTCTTCCGTAATCAAGGAGATCGAGACCAGCGACACAAAGTAGCAATTCAGTTGATAAATTTGGGAATAGCTTACAAGATGCAAACCAAACCCAAGATGAGATCTTCCACCCGCAGCACCAAGTAGACACCACGATCAGAAGAGAAGAATCCACGCAGGATCCAAAGCAACGCACCCAGGAAACAATCCTGATCACGCACTCAATCTCGATCCAATATGGAACGGGGATAACCGAGAGAGGAACGCCCTCCTCCTGTTCTTGGGGCCAAACCCTAAAGAAACACACGAAATAAAACCAATCTCCCCATACATGGGCGCCGCCCTAGGCTATATGGCACGCAGGCCAGCCAAACCTCAACTCCGACTTGACCTAGACTCGAAACAGACTCGGACTGACATTGTTTCGACGACTGCGACTCGCGCATAACGAATATGATTATGGGCCTGGATGCGTTGGAAAGATCTCGGAATTATCTTTCCAACGAGTGGTAGAACACCCAAAACGGAGTCCGTATGCAACCTGGGCACCCGTTTTAATACAGACTGCTCCTGGATTCCGAACTGACTCGAACTGGATCCGGACTTGGACTTGTGGGCTGAATCTCCAACTCGAATTTCACAACTTGGACGTCCTTGTGGCCCTCTCCACGTCCTTGCTGGTCCTTCCATGATTCCTTTAGCACATGGCCCAACTTGGCTTGTGCCTCATGGCTTTGGTTGGCTTGTGGCTCATGGTTCAGCTTGCCCCATGGCTCATAGCATGGCTTGATGTGGAACTTCACGGCACTCTGCCTCGGCTCATAAGTGGCACCTTTGAGCATTAGCTTGTGCACATAGCCAGTAGTAAGACTATCCTCTCCCTCTTTTAATTCTTGCTGCACAACATTTGAGAAAGAGCCAAACTTCAAGCAACAACTTTTGAGAGAATTACCATATTCAAACGTTGAGCCATTGCCAGACTTTTCGACCTTTGTAGTTGAAATAATTTGATGAGCCATGGGCTCATCATCCTCTCCTCCTTGAAACAAAGCCGTCCTCGGCTTTGATACAAATTCATGCCCTTCCTTCTTTTGGTTCCCAATACTGCAAATTATAGGCTTGCATTGCATACCGTCAATAACAATTTTCTCTTCCTTTTGATTAGCATGAGCTTTCAAATAACTATTGGCCAAACCTTTGGGATATTTACTTGAACTTTCAGAAATAACCTTTGGAGAACCGATGTACACACGATCCTCACCTTCTGGAACAATTGGTCCTTGGCACTTCCCTGCATTACTACTAGCTGAATCAATTCGAGAATTGCTGGACACATCACCAACCAAAATATTTGTTTCTACAGCAACAATTGGAGCTTGGATGGCCATATCATCTTTTCCACGTTGAACTAAAACAATGCCGGCCACATCATTCTCTCCCTCTTGAAGCAAAGCCGTCCTCGGCTTTGGTGTAATTTCAGCAGCTTGTATTTTCTTCTTTTTCACAGTAGCAAACACCTCAGCCTTAATAGCACTCTCAAGCATCGGTTTGAGCACATGATGAACTCCCTTGTGCATAAATGAATAACAATTGGAACGACCACCATGTGAAGCATCAAGATCGAACTGCCATGGCCTACCCAACAACAAATGACAAGCACTCATTGGCGCGACATCACAATCCACTGTGTCAGCATAATTTCCAATAGAAAATTTAATTCTCGCCTTGTGAGTAATTTTCAACATACCACTTTGATTCATCCACTGCATATAACGCGGCGTCGGAAGCCTCCGCGTAGACAAAGACAAAGAATGCACTAAATCTGAACTAATGGCATTAGTAAAACTACCACCATCAATTATCAATTTGCATACCTTGTCCTGAATTTTACATTCTGACTGAAAGATACTAGAGCGCTGCCCTTTTGACATTAACAGCAGTACCATCAGACTGTACTTCTCCTGCCATCATAGATAAACCATTTGATGCATCATCAGCGATATCAATTTGAGGTTCAGTAAGGCCATCATCATGCAGTACTGGAGCTTCTTTCTTCTCTTCACTAGGAGTAGCAGCTTCCTTCATGCCCTTTTTAGAAGAAGAAAAATTGCTAGTGATGACAGTCTTCTTTGGTGAAAGCAACTGATTAATGTCATTCATGGACGGTTTTATGGCTGAAAAAATATCGTCCTGTTCCTTGTATAGAGCCTCAGGTGTAGAAGAAATTTCAGCACTCTGACGAGCAGGTTTCTTTAGAACCACATCAGCAACAAAAATGTTTCTCATATCTTTTTGTTTGGGGGCACAAGTAGCAGCAACTTTCTTTGGTTTATGGACATACTTCTGAATTGGTGGATCATATCGGCGTCTTAACGCATCCCTCATACCTTTCCATGATGTACAATAATCATCATCTTGCTGTACTTTCAACCACCACTGCAAAACACGGTTTGAGAAGGTCCGCTTTGCTAAATTTACCAATTGGCTAGCTGGTAATTCACCACTATAAGAAAAATCCAGTATAGCACCTTCCCAATCATAGTACTGAGATGGAGAAGTTGCTGTACGTAGCCTCGGCACAAGCTTGCTTTTACTGGCAAGACAATACTTATCTACTTCAAAGCAATCATCACCAATAATAGATGAACTCCATGCTGAACACTTATTTTTCCTCGTGCTGAAAATATAGTCATTCATCATCTCAAATCAGCAGCAATAAATTTTTAATTGTACCGTGAACAACCTGGCGCTCTGATACCACCTGATGAGGACACGCCTACGCTGTCCCAATTTAAGTCCCAATCTTTCACGGTACAATTTCAGCAAGAAAATAGTTGATAGATCAATCGGTTCAACACAAAAGATGCAATAGATATCAGACCAAAACAGCAGCACGGAATATGATTTTTGCTAGACCAGCGACACAAAGTAGCAATTCAGTTGATAAATTTGGGAATAGCTTACAAGATGCAAACCAAACCCAAGATGAGATCTTCCACCCGCAGCACCAAGTAGACACCACGATCAGAAGAGAAGAATCCACGCAGGGATCCAAAGCAACGCACCCAGGAAACAATCCTGATCACGCACTCAATCTCGATCCAATATGGAACGGGATAACCGAGAGGAACGCCCTCCTCCTGTTCTTGGGGCCAAACCCTAAAGAAACACACGAAATAAAACCAATCTCCCCATACATGGGCGCCGGCCCTAGGCTATATGGCACGCAGGCCAGCCAAACCTCAACTCCGACTTGACCTAGACTCGAAACAGACTCGACTGACATTGTTTCGACGACTGCGACTCGCGCATAACGAATATGATTATGGTTTGGATGCGTTGGAAAGATCTCGGAATTATCTTTCCAACGAGTGGTAGAACACCAAAACGGAGTCCGTATGCAACCTGGGCACCCGTTTTAATACAGACTGCTCCTGGATTCCGAACTGGACTCGAACTGATCCGGACTTGGACTTGTGGGCTGAATCTCCAACTCGAATTTCACAACTTGGACGTCCTTGTGGCCCTCTCCACGTCCTTGCTGGTCCTCTCCATGATTCCTTTAGCACATGGCCCAACTTGGCTTGTGCCTCATGGCTTTGGTTGGCTTGTGGCTCATGGTTCAGCTTGCCCCATGGCTCATAGCATGGCTTGATGTGGAACTTCACGGCACTCTGCCTCGGCTCATAAGTGGCACCTTTGAGCATTAGCTTGTGCACATAGCCAGTAGTAAGACTATCCTCTCCCTCTTTTAATTCTTGCTGCACAACATTTGAGAAAGAGCCAAACTTCAAGCAACAACTTTTGAGAGAATTACCATATTCAAACGTTGAGCCATTGCCAGACTTTTCGACCTTTGTAGTTGAAATAATTTGATGAGCCATGGGCTCATCAGATCGGGTAGAACGACCCAGAAGCCAATCCGGATAAAGAGGAGAATAAGGGGCTCAATGCTATTTTTCTTTCAAAACCTCCGTGAGTGGAGCATCGTGGTGTCCATCCATACCACAAATTATGGGGATCACGACGACTCTCCCGGAATCAAGGAGATCGCGTAGAACGACCCAGAAGCCAATCCGGATAAAGAGGAGATTAAGGGCCTCAAAGCTAATTTTCTTAAAAAACCGGCTTGCATGGAGCATCGTGGTGTCGAAGCATACCACAGTTGTGGGGGGTTGCCCCTCGTATCACAATGACTCTCCAGGAATCAAGGAGATCGCGTGGAACGACTCAGAAGCCAATTCGGATTAATAAGGGATTATGGGGCCCAAAACAAATGTTCTTTAAAAACCGGCTTGCGTGGAGCATCGTGGTGTCCATCTACACTAGCATTCTGGGGGGTTGCCCCTCGGATCACGACGACTCTCCCGGAATCAAGGAGATCGCGTAGAACGACCCAGAAGCCAATCCGGATAAAGAGGAGATTAAGGGCCTCAGAGCTAATTTTCTTTCAAAACCTCCGTGAGTGGAGCATCGTGGTGCCTATCCACACCACAATTTTTGGGGGATCACGACGACTCTCCCGGAATCAAGGAGATCGCGTAGAACGACCCAAAATCCAATCCGGATAAAAAGGGGATTGATGGGCCCAAACTAATTTACTTTAAAAACCGGCCGGCGTGGAGCATCGTGGTGTCCAAGCATACCACAATTGTGAGGTGTTGCCCCTCGCATCACAATGACTCTGCCGGAATCAAGGAGATCGCGTGGAACGACTCACAAGCCAATCCGGATTAATAACGGATAACGGGGCCCAAAACAAATGTTCTTTAAAAATCGGCTTGCGTGGAGCATCGTGGTGTCGAACCACACCACAATTGTTGGGGGTTGCCCCACGGATCAGGACGACTCTCCCGGAATCAAGGAGATCGCGTCGAACGACTCATAAGCCAATCCAGAGAAAGATGGGATAAAGAATACCAAAATTAATCTTCCTTAAAAACCAGCTTGCGTGGAGCATCGTGGTGTCAAACCACACGACAATTGTGGGGAGCTGCCCCTCGGATCACGACGACTCTCCCGAAATCAAGATCGGGTACAACAATCCGGATGAAGAGGGATTAAGGGCCTCAAAGCTAATTTTCTTTCAAAACCTCCGTGAGTGGAGCATCGTGGTGTCCATCCATACCACAAATTATGGGGATCACGACGACTCTCCCGGAATCAAGGAGATCGCGTCGAACGACTCAGAATCCAGTCCGGATAAAGAGGAGAGTAAGGGCCTCAAAGCTAATTTTCTTAAAAAACCGGCTTGCATGGAGCATCGTGGTGTCGAAGCATACCACAGTTGTGGGGGGTTGCCCCTCGTATCACAATGACTCTCCAGGAATCAAGGAGATCGCGTGGAACGACTCAGAAGCCAATCCGGATTAATAAGGGATTATGGGGCCCAAAACAAATGTTCTTTAAAAACCGGCTTGCGTGGAGCATCGTGGTGTCCATCTACACCAGCATTCTGGGGGGTTGCCCCTCGGATCACGACGACTCTCCCGGCATCAAGGAGATCGCCTGGAACGACTCAGAAGCCAATCCGGATTAATAAGGGATTATGGGGCCCAAAACAAATGTTCTTTAAAAACCGGCTTGCGTGGAGCATCGTGGTGTCCATCTACACCAGCATTCTGAGGGGTTGCCCTCGGATCACGACGACTCTCCCGGCATCAAGGAGATCGCGTAGAATCCACTCGAAGCCAATCCAAAGAAAAAGATGGGATTAAGGAGACCAGAATTAATTTTCTTTAAAATCGGCTTGCATGGATGTTCGTGCTGTAAATGCACACCATTATTAAAGCGGGTTGCCCGCAGATCACGACGTGTCTCCAAAAGTTAAGGAGATCTAGTAGAACGACTCAGAATCTATTCCTCATAAAGAGGAGATTAAGGGGCGCAAAACTAACTTTCTTTAAAAACCTGCCTGCGTGGAGCATCGTGGTGTCGATCCACACCCCAAATGAAGGGCGTTGCCCCTCGGATCACGACGACTCTTCCGGAATCAAGGAGATCGGGTAGAACGACCCGGAAGCCAATCCGGATAAAGAGGAGATTAAGGGGCTCAAAGCTAATTTTCTTTCAAAACCTCCGTGAGTGAAGCATCGTGGTGTCCATCCATACCACA